>JBBGZY010003713.1:0-51269 GCA_037952925.1 Lithobates clamitans
CCGAGGATTCTAAGTCCCCCAGGAACGTTCCTCCTGCTCGGTGTTGAAGGGGTCTTCTCAAGAGAGTTGGAATCCTCGGCTTTCTTAGGACCTCACATGAAGCCCAATGACCTCACCCTTGATGAAGACAGCCATGGTTAATGCAATATTTTATTGGCCTGTAATTATGGGTTGCAGGAGAGAAAATTATTTGATTCCCCCATCAGAGGTCGGTGGGATTGCCTCCCGCGGAGCCATTGTGTGTTTTCCAGGTGGGGGGGGCCGTTCCTGGTGGGAGAAAACGGCTAAATATTGCTGGAAGCCCCCCATAACCGCTGGTAATTCTCACCTGAAAAATCCAACATGTTGGTCGGCCGATCATCTTTGGTACGATCATCTGTATGTGGTTATAGCCTCAGCCGGCCCAAGCTGGATTCTACCACATAATGTAGAACCGATCGGCATGTAATGGGTGGTCTCAGGAAGTCGATTGTAACGGGGAAGACTGTTTGCTCCAAGGAGAAGTCTCTTATTTTAGCTTTTGCTGTTTTCACTTGTTGAACCCCCCCCCCCCCCCCCCCCCCGACCTTCGATCGGCTCACAGAATGTCCTGTTCAGGGCTCCAGTGATGGACCGTCCAATATGGCTTTGACCTTTACCAGATCCCCCTCCCCCCCCCTTCATGTTTTCGCCTGTTATCTCTCGGCTGTGTGAGCTCAAAGTGCAGAGAATTTTATCAATCCTCCCCCCCCCCCCCCAATTAAACCAGTTAACCATCCCAGCTGTCCCCAATACTACAAGTCCCAGCACACACAGTCAGGGCGCACTGACCCGCTCACTGTGTGTTTTATGATGGGGGGGGATGGGGGTTGTATGACATTCGTTCTGCTTCCCTGAGTCTTATGATTGAAGGTTTGTTTTCTTCTTGAGGAGCCGGATGATTATATTCAGTCACAACTAGAAGACATAACCAGCCATTGTGCTGTGACCTCAATCCTTATCACGGGCCCCCCCCCTCCCAGCACATCACAGGGCCGCCCCCCCTCCTCCCAGCACATCACAGGGTCCCCCCCTCCTCCTCCCCACACATCACAGGGTCCCCCCCCTCCTCCCCACACATCACAGGGTCCCCCCCCTCCTCCCCACACATCACAGGGCCGCCCCCCCCTCCTCCCAGCACATCACAGGGCCGCCCCCCCTCCTCCCAGCACATCACAGGGCCCCCCCCTCCTCCTCCCAGCACATCACAGGGCCCCCCCCTCCTCCTCCCAGCACATCACAGGGTCCCCCCCCTCCTCCCCACACATCACAGGGTCCCCCCCCTCCTCCCCACACATCACAGGGTCCCCCCCCTCCTCCCCACACATCACAGGGCCGCCCCCCCCTCCTCCCAGCACATCACAGGGCCGCCCCCCCTCCTCCCAGCACATCACAGGGCCCCCCCCTCCTCCTCCCAGCACATCACAGGGACCCCCCCCCTCCTCCTCCCAGCACATCACAGGGACCCCCCCCTCCTCCTCCCAGCACATCACAGGGACCCCCCCCTCCTCCTCCCAGCACATCACAGGGACCCCCCCCCTCCTCCTCCCCGCACATCACAGCCCCCCCCCCCACATCACAGCCCCCCCCCCCCTCCTCCCCGCACATCACAGGCCCCCCCCCCTCCTCCCCGCACATCACAGGGCTCCCCCACACATCACAGGGCTCCCCACACATCACAGGGCCCCCCCCCTCCTCCTCGCACATCACAGGGCCCCCCCTCCTCCCAGCACATCACAGGAACCCCCCCCCCCCCTCCCAGCACATCACAGGGACCCCCCCCCTCCTCCCCGCACATCACAGGGGACCCCCCCCCTCCTCGCACATCACAGGGACCCCCCCCCCTCCTTCCAGCACATCACAGGACCCCCCCCCCCTCCTTCCAGCACATCACAGGACCCCCCCCCCCTCCTTCCAGCACATCACAGGACCCCCCCCTCCTCCCAGCACATCACAGGACCCCCCCCTCCCCCGCACATCACGGCCCCCCCCCTCCTCCCGCACATCACAGGGCCCCCCCCTCCTCCTCGCACATCACAGGGCCCCCCCCTCCTCCCAGCACATCACAGGGCCCCCCCCTCCTCCCAGCACATCACAGGGACCCCCCCCCTCCCCACACATCACAGGGACCCCCCCCCTCCCCACACATCACAGGGACCCCCCCCCTCCCCACACATCACAGGGACCCCCCCCCCTCCCCACACATCACAGGACCCCCCCCCCTCCTTCCAGCACATCACAGGACCCCCCCCCCTCCTTCCAGCACATCACAGGACCCCCCCCCCCCTCCTTCCAGCACATCACAGGACCCCCCCCCTCCTCCCAGCACATCACAGGACCCCCCCCTCCTCCCCGCACATCACAGGCCCCCCCCCTCCTCCCCGCACATCACAGGGCCCCCCCCTCCTCCTCGCACATCACAGGGCCCCCCCCTCCTCCCAGCACATCACAGGGCCCCCCCCTCCTCCCAGCACATCACAGGGCCCCCCCTCCTCCCAGCACATCACAGGGACCCTCCCTCCTCCCAGCACATCACAGGGACCCCCCTCCCCACACATCACAGGGACCCCCCCCCCCTCCCCACACATCACAGGGACCCCCCCCCCCTCCTTCCAGCACATCACAGGACCCCCCCCCCCTCCTTCCAGCACATCACAGGACCCCCCCCCCTCCTTCCAGCACATCACAGGACCCCCCCCTCCTTCCAGCACATCACAGGACCCCCCCCCTCCTTCCAGCACATCACAGGACCCCCCCCCTCCTTCCAGCACATCACAGGACCCCCCCCCTCCTTCCAGCACATCACAGGACCCCCCCCCTCCTTCCAGCACATCACAGGACCCCCCCCCTCCTTCCAGCACATCACAGGACCCCCCCCCTCCTTCCAGCACATCACAGGACCCCCCCCCCCCTCCTTCCAGCACATCACAGGACCCCCCCCCCCTCCTTCCAGCACATCACAGGACCCCCCCCCTCCTTCCAGCACATCACAGGACCCCCCCCTCCTTCCAGCACATCACAGGACCCCCCCCCTCCTTCCAGCACATCACAGGACCCCTCCTCCCAGCACATCACAGGACCCCCCCCCCTCCCAGCACATCACAGGACCCCTCCTCCCAGCACATCACAGGGACCCCCCCCCCTCCTCCCAGCACATCACAGGGACCCCCCCCCTCCTCCCAGCACATCACAGGGCCCCCAGGTTCCGGTAGTTCTGTAACTGGGTCAATCTTTTGTCCCTTTTCTTCTATTCTCTCTCCGGAGGTCGGAGGACGTGGCGGGCGGATTGGATAACATGTTCTGTTCTATAAGATATAAACACACAAAGCGCCTCTCTGATTTCTAGGCTAATAGTCTGCCGGTTATCAGGACAAGTGTGAGATCGATTACCCGAGTTCTGCCGCTTAACCGCGTCACTGCCGGCCTGTATTCACCCTTCATTACATTCACCCTTCATTACCGGCCTGTATTCACCCTTCATTACATTCACCCTTCATTACATTCACCCTTCATTACATTCACCCTTCATTACATTCACCCTTCATTACCGGCCTGTATTCACCCTTCATTACATTCACCCTTCATTATATTCACCCTTCATTACATTCACCCTTCATTACCGGCCTGTATTCACCCTTCATTACATTCACCCTTCATTACATTCACCCTTCATTACATTCACCCTTCATTACCGGCCTGTATTCACCCTTCATTACATTCACCCTTCATTACCGGCCTGTATTCACCCTTCATTACATTCACCCTTCATTACATTCACCCTTCATTACCGGCCTGTATTCACCCTTCATTACATTCACCCTTTACTGCCGGCCTGTATTCACCCTTCATTACATTCACCCTTCATTACTGGCCTGTATTCACCCTTCATTACATTCACCCTTCATTACATTCACCCTTCATTACCGGCCTGTATTCACCCTTCATTACATTCACCCTTCATTACATTCACCCTTCACTGCCGGTCTGTATTCACCATTCATTACATTCACCCTTCATTACCGGCCTGTATTCACCCTTCATTACATTCACCCTTCATTACATTCACCCTTCATTACCGGCCTGTATTCACCCTTCATTACCGGCCTGCACTTTTCACTGATGATAGTTTGACTGATGATGACTATTGACTGAATATATATTTTTATTTTTATTTTATACCCACAGTGGGTAATACCAGTAAAAGGAACCTCTGTCTTAAAATCTTACTTTTGTGAGATACTGTGTGTAATATATATATATATTTTTAAAAAAAATTATATATTACACACAATATCTCACAAAAGTAAGTACGCCCCTCACATTTGTGTAAATCTTTTCTTCTATCTTTTCATGTGACAACACTGAAGAAATGACACTTGTCTACAATGTATAGTAGTGAGTGTAGATTGTGTGTGTGTATATAGTAGTGAGTACAAAGACACTTTCTTTCATTTTGCGGCTAAACGTTCCCTCAGGCTCTTCCAAACCTCCCGATCCTGAAAGATCGCCATTAATTACATTTTTCCTAGAAGAAGCCTTTTCAGCTCGTAGTTTTTTTTGACCCAGGCATTGTGTCTTGTCCAGCCTGGGGGGGCCTCCTGGTGGATGGGGAACCTGACCCCCCCCCCACTGTGTGCAAACAGGAAGTATAGATTGTAACATTGTGACACCCATGGAGGATTTCATTTATCTTCTCTGTATCCGGTCATTACATCAGAGTTTGTGTAGAAGTATTGGGGGGGGGTTTAAGTTCCCCCACCTAGAAGAGGAAGGAGAATGTTCTGCAATGCGGGGGTTGGGTAAACACTTGTATGAATACTGGGGAGGAGGGGGGGAGGGGAGGGTTATCATTCTCTTCCTCCTCTGATAGTTCCTCTCTCTGCACAGAGGAGATCATTGCCAATCACACAAAGATAAAGATAAAGTACACGGTGAGGGAGAGGGTTTAATCATTTTTTTAGTTATTATTTAATAATAATAATAATATTATAATTTTTATTGAGAGAAAACAAATAGTACAGGGCGCCATGGCTGGACCCTGGAAGGACGCTCTATTACCCCCTTTGTTTGGACTGTGGTCCCTTTAAGGCAGGGGTGTCCAAACTTATTTTTACAAAGAGGGTCAGATTTGATGAAGTGAACATGTGTGGAGGGCCTGATCGTTCTGCCTGACATTCTTTGAACCATTAAAATAAATGCAATTTAACGGACACACCCCGCCCTAACGGACACACCCCGCCCTAACGGACACACCCCGCCCTAACGCCCTAACGGACACACCCCGCCCTAACGGACACACCCCGCCCTAACGGACACACCCCGCCCTAACGGACCACACCCCGCCCTAACGCCCTAACGGACACACCCCGCCCTAACGGACACACCCCGCCCTAACGGACACACCCCGCCCTAACGGACACACCCCGCCCTACAAGAATAATTCTCCTCCCTATTGTGTTGTGTGTGGTGAAGAGATGATCTCGGGGGTGATATTTGAATATACCGGATTTATCTGCTTATAACACGCCCTTCACTTTAAGAGGGAAGTTTCAGCAAAAAAAATGAAGTTTTAAATAAAGAACTGTGAAGCAAAATGAGGATCAGTGCCCGTGAGTGCAGCCCCGCCCCTTGCTGTGAGTGCAGCCCCGCCCCTTGCCATGAGTGCAGCCCTGCCCCTTGCCGTGAGTGCAGCCCATTGATGCCCATCCACATCCTCAGAGAGCACAGGGAGGGGGGTGGGGTGAGCGCCAACAGATTACATACAGGACAATCGCCTGTTTACTTGGCGGCCTTTTTAATACAAAGTCCCGCCTCCTATGATGGACAGAACAGTCGTCCAATGGCAGCCCAGGAGAGGTGACTTCCTATTACAGACGCCGCCGAGTATCCAGGAGATTCTCCTGTATCTAATCCGATGGCGCTCGTCCCGCCCCCTAAGAAATTAAAACAAAAAAGGTTTATTTTAAACAATAATGGTATAAAATATTATAATTTATTATTATTATTATTATTATTATTATTATTATTATTATTATTATTATTATTTTATTATATTGTTTAAAATAAACCTTTTTTGTTTTAATTTCTTAGTAGCATTGTACTAATCTGGGAAGGTGATCAGGGTTTTGTTTTTAATTAATTTTTTTTTTTTTTTTTTTAATACCCGCTAAGATTACTTATAACTGTGAATTTTACAGTTCTAAGCAACCCCTTTTTTTTTTTTTTTTTTCTCTGACGAAAAAGATTCATTCAGTGTATTATTGTGATTGGCCCTGTCTGTACCATGTCATCACTGTAACCAATCACAGAGCTCCTCACAATAGTACACAATGGATGGCGGGTATCAAAGCCTTTCTTTTGTGTACAATTGTCACGTGATCTGCTGTGATTGGCCACAGTGCTCACATGGTACCGGCCCAGCACAGTGCTCACATGGTACCGGCCCAGCACAGTGCTCACATGGTACCGGCCCAGCACAGTGCTCACATGGTACCGGCCCAGCACAGTGCTCACATGGTACCGGCCCAGCACAGTGCTCACATGGTACCGGCCCAGCACAGTGCTCACATGGTACCGGCCCAGCACAGTGATCTGTCATCGGTCGTGTCCAGCAGAGGACGTCCTATGACAATCGTATCTTATCCCCCCCCCCCTTCCCGCCCCCCGGCCTAATGTAAAGTGACAGGTTAAGATTCGATCGAGAATGAACAATCGCGTCTTTCCATCATCTGATCGATCAATATACTTAGTACTGAGACGCGATCGATGCAAAACAATCCATATTATTCAATTCCGGCCCATTGACCCCGTCCGATAGGATCGCAATTGAGTGTAAATCTTGTGGGTCGGAAGTTATGGTTGTTCGATGTTTGCCGATTCGATCGATGAATGGCCGCCATTAGTGACGGAACCACTTCCTGCTCACCGAGAACCTAAAACGAGTATCTTATTAATTTATTTATCTTTTTCACCCCCCATAGGGAGACACTGAAACAACATGGCGCCGGTGCTGGCGGGACCAGGAACATCTCCGGGACCAGCAAATTCCACGTGGAGCTGGAACACGAACTGGCCGACCTCCACGGCAAAGACGCCGCCTTACTCTTCTCCTCCTGCTTCGTGGCCAACGACTCCACACTCTTCACTCTGGCTAAGATGCTGCCGGGTGCGTCCCTATTCTGGGGGGAGGGGGTAATACGTCCTGTATACAGAGAATTCTATTCCCATAGTGCAGACATAGGCCATAGCGCAGTATGGAGAACGGTTTGTATCCTCCCTCGTAGAGCTCTCCTCATCCCGCTTTACAGCGCCAATTGTTAAGCCAAGCTCCGCCTCCTCTGATTTCCCCGCACACTGCGAGCTTCTCGCCATGTGCATTAGAAGCTGCAGCCAGTCAGAGCCCCGCCCCCTTTGCTTGTCCCACCCCTTTCATTCATTGGATTTCAGTCATGGAGGCCTCGGAATCACATGTGGGCGTTACCTATGCAAATGCAGCCTGTCTAGGACCGCCCACTCCTCCAGACTGACACCCGCCCATCTAGGCATTTTTTTTATATTTGCATAAGTAACTCCTCCCACTGCTTGCTTCGGGGCTGAGGGTTCTAGGAAGCAATGTACGCCCCCCCCACGGCCCCTCCCACCAGCCGTGATCTGCCTACATTACATAGAGAAGTGCGGAGACCCGGTGATTACTAATTATAAGATGTGTCATGGGAACTGGTTTCAGACAAAAATTTGCATATCGAGGGGGGAGGGGCCAGAGAAGGAAAAATATAGATCAGATTAAACTTCAGTTTTCACAAAGGGCGGGGCCTATTCAGTAACCCAATGTAAGTCCTGCTGAAAATCGATCTTCCGATCGTTGTGAGGAAGGGAAAGTAATGGAATGAATTATTCCGCAGGCTGTGAGATCTACTCTGATTCGGGGAACCACGCCTCCATGATCCAGGGGATCCGTAACAGCCGGGTGCCGAAGTACGTCTTCCGTCACAACGACTCCTCCCACCTCCGGGATCTGCTGAAGAACTCCGACCCGTCCACCCCCAAGATCGTCGCCTTCGAGACCGTCCATTCCATGGATGGTGAGTGAGGGAGATCCTGAGCTGTGTTCTCAGCCCCGCCCACTTCTCTGTGCACTGCCCCGCCCACTTCTCTGTGCACTACAGAACTCCTCCCCCCCCCCCATATTCCACTCTCTTTGCCATGTTTAATGCGGCTCTCTCTGTACAGGTGCGGTGTGCCCCCTGGAGGAGATGTGTGACGTGGCGCATGAATTCGGGGCCATAACGTTTGTTGATGAAGTTCACGCTGTCGGGTTGTATGGAGCCCGAGGAGGAGGAATCGGAGACCGCGATGGAGTCATGAACAAGATGGACATCATTTCTGGAACCCTCGGTACGTCTCCCATCTTCTTATATTGTGTTCCTTTTATACCCATGTCTGACAGATCAGCCCCAATGTACAGTCTGATCACTGGGGGAGGGGAGACTGAGGAAATGACTCCTCCTCCTTCTACAAAGTTACAATGTACAGTCTGATCACTGGGGAGGGGAGACTGAGGAAAATGACTCCTCCTCCTTCTACAAAGTTACAATGTACAGTCTGATCACTGGGGGAGGGGAGACTGAGGAAATGACTCCTCCTCCTTCTACAAAGTTACAATGTACAGTCTGATCACTGGGGGAGGGGAGACTGAGGAAATGACTCCTCCTCCTTCTACAAAGTTACAATGTACAGTCTGATCACTGGGGGAGGGGAGACTGAGGAAATGACTCCTCCTCCTTCTACAAAGTTACAATGTACAGTCTGATCACTGGGGGAGGAGACTGAGGAAATGACTCCTCCTCCTTCTACAAAGTTACAATGTACAGTCTGATCACTGGGGGAGGGGAGACTGAGGAAATGACTCCTCCTCCTTCTACAAAGTTACAATGTACAGTCTGATCACTGGGGGAGGGGAGACTAGGAAATTACTCCTCCTCCTTCTACAAAGTTACAATGTACAGTCTGATCACTGGGGGAGGGGAGACTGAGGAAATGACTCCTCCTCCTTCTACAAAGTTACAATGTACAGTCTGATCACTGGGGGAGGGGAGACTGAGGAAATGACTCCTCCTCCTTCTACAAAGTTACAATGTACAGTCTGATCACTGGGGGAGGGGAGACTGAGGAAATGACTCCTCCTCCTTCTACAAAGTTTACAATGTACAGTCTGATCACTGGGGGAGGGGAGACTGCTAGCAATCTGCTGATCGGTTTCTTGAACATGCATGTCTAAAGGGATGCCGAGGATGTGTTCTTTCATGGCAACGCTCAGGAATAAAGTGATGGATGGAAGAACAAGCTGAGAGATGGGTGACGGCAGTACAGATTGGGAGGGGGAGGGGGATAACAGTAATTGGAGTTGTTCAGGCATAAAATGTAGGCGGAGTCAGGATAGCGGCCTCCTCAGGTTGTGCAGATAGAACGATCACCTTAGTGAACATTTTTCTGATATTTTCCTGAATCTTATTCCGGCAGGTAAAGCATTTGGTTGTGTCGGGGGGTACATCGCCAGCACCAGCACCCTGGTGGACACCGTCCGCTCCTACGCCGCCGGCTTCATCTTCACCACGTCCCTTCCCCCCATGCTGCTGGCCGGGGCCATGGCGTCTGTGAGGGTCCTGAAGAGTGAAGAGGGTCAGGCCCTCCGCCGCCAACACCAACGTAATGTCAAACTTCTCCGACAAATGCTGATGGATGCCGGACTCCCCGTGGTGCACTGCCCCAGTCACATCATCCCCATCAGGGTAAGGACCTCCACCAGGGGGCGGAGTCACCGCTTCCTCCAATGGAGAACATATACCATAGAAATACAACATTGTTATTAATATTATATAATCTAAAGTAAAATGTATAAATAATGGTAACTTTAATCATTTTAAATATTAGAGAATTTTATTTTAATTTCTTCTTCTTCTTCTTCTTCTTCTTCTTCTTCTTCTTCTTCTTCTTCTTCTCCTCCTCCCCCCCCCCCCTCCTCCCCTCTCTAGTCTCTCCCCCCCCCCCCCTCTCCTCTCCTCTCTAGTCTCTCCCCCCCCCTCCTCCCCTCTCTAGTCTCTCCCCCCCCCTCTCTCCTCTCTAGTCTCTCCCCCCCCTCTCCTCTCCTCTCTAGTCTCTCCCCCCCCTCTCCTCTCCTCTCTAGTCTCTCCCCCCCCCCCCCCTCTCCTCTCCTCTCTAGTCTCTCCCCCCCCCCCCTCTCCTCTCTAGTCTCTCCCCCCCCCCCCCCCCCCTCTCCTCTCCTCTCTAGTCTCTCCCCCCCCTCTCCTCTCCTCTCTAGTCTCTCCCCCCCCCCCTCTCCTCTCCTCTCTAGTCTCTCCCCCCCCTCTCCTCTCCTCTCTAGTCTCTCCCCCCCCCCCCTCTCCTCTCCTCTCTAGTCTCTCCCCCCCCCCCCTCTCCTCTCCTCTCTAGTCTCTCCCCCCCCCCCCCTCTCCTCTCCTCTCTAGTCTCTCCCCCCCCCCCTCTCCTCTCCTCTCTAGTCTCTCCCCCCCCCCCCCTCTCCTCTCCTCTCTAGTCTCTCCCCCCCCCCCTCCTCTCCTCTCTAGTCTCTCCCCCCCCCCCCCCCTCCTCCCCTCTCTAGTCTCTCCCCCCCCCCCTCCTCCCCTCTCTAGCCTCTCCCCCCCCTCCTCCCCTCTCTAGTCTCTCCCCCCCCCTCTCCTCTCCTCTCTAGTCTCTCTCCCCCCCCCCCTCTCCTCTCCTCTCTAGTCTCTCTCCCCCCCCCCCCCCCTCTCCTCTCCCTCTCTAGTCTCTCCCCCCCCCCTCTCCTCTCCTCTCCTCTCTAGTCTCTCCCCCCCCTCTCCTCTCCTCTCTAGTCTCTCTCTCCCCCCCCCCCCTCCTCCCCTCTCTAGTCTCTCTCTCCCCCCCCCCTCCTCCCCTCTCTAGTCTCTCTCTCCCCCCCCCCCCCTCCTCCCCTCTCTAGTCTCTCTCTCTCCCCCCCCCCCTCCTCCCCTCTCTAGTCTCTCTCTCTCTCTCCCCCCCCCCCCCTCCTCCCCTCTCTAGTCTCTCTCCCCCCCCCCCCCTCCTCCCCTCTCTAGTCTCTCTCCCCCCCCCTCCTTTCTTCTCTTCTGCATATTTGAATTGTAATTTAAATTACAAATCTAATATTTGAAAAAAAAAATATTTGTTTTGTAATGATGATTTTTGTTCTATATTTAGTTTTTATATAACATAAATACAAAGACAGGTTTTGGTGGGCGGGTCTCGGTATCGATCTATCTTTGTACTCTGAGTTCTCCTGTAGATGAGTCGGCAGGTTTTTGTGAGTCATGTGATGATTGTTCTGCTCCCCGCCCGCGGTTCGTCAGGTGTGTACTCGTCTCGGTTTCCAGATCTTGTATAACAACAATGTGTTCCCATCGTATCGCCTTCCACATTCTTGGCAGGCGAGTCGGATTCTGCAGACGCTCGCCCTGATTTGTGTTAATCGGTGTGGGATCTGCGAGCGTCATATTCCCTGACCTAGGTATGCAGCATTTCTAGGAGGGGCATTGGGTGGTCTTGTTTTCGTAGGTCCACAAAGGTAAAGCTTTCCTTTTTTAACCCCTTCCCTTCTCCCTCTGGTGTCCCTTTAAAAAGCTCTGAACACGAAAGATTGGCAGTCATGTGACCGCTGGGATTGGCTGTCACATGATCGGTACTGCGTCCAACCAGCTTGACAGCTGGGACTTTTGTGCTGAGAGCGTGCAGTGAAGGCTGCTGGGAGACACATGTGTGCGGAATGTGGGCATTTAGAGACCGCTCTTTCCCTGCCGCACACGTGTGTAACCAAGGGGGCAACAGGCTAAAGAGGGCAGGAGCCCAAATGTTCCACAGAACTTCTAGAAATGTGGATTGTGCTTCCTGTAACCCGGGCATGCCCGATGTCGGTGCACTTCCTGGGCGCCCCTGTGCTGTACCCCAATAGCTGCATATCTGCAGTGTGAGATCATCTAAGGCACTGCGCCCCCTGATAGTCCCACCAGATTTGGAGTGAAATTTGGTGATGTCATTATTGTGCTGATCATTGTTCTCCTTGCTGGAGAGGAAGCTGTACCTGAGGACCTGCAGTGCAAGGATCTCCCTGCTTCATCCTCATTGATCTGCTTCCTCCACCTCCTTCATTACCCCTCCAGTCATCAGATCACCAGTCATGGGGGAGGGGGGTGGGGGGTCAGGTCTGAGGAAGCAAAGTGCGCACACCACATGCAGAACAAGACATTGGAAGTCAGTAATTGGGGGGGGGGGGGGGAAGATGAGACCACAGACAATAGTGGTAACTAGTCCCTTGTCCCCCCCCCCCCCCCCCCCCCCGCTTACCTTTCTTGGGCACAAGTACAGCTTCTCATATTTCCATGAGCTAACCCAGTTTTTTCTGTCTCAGGTTGCAGATGCCGCCAAGAACACGGAGATCTGCGATCGTCTGATGAGCCGCTATGACATCTACGTACAGGCGATCAACTACCCCACCGTCCCCCGCGGAGAGGAACTGCTGAGAATCGCCCCCACCCCCCACCATAATCCGCAGATGATGAACTACTTCCTGGGTACACCACGCCCACTTCTGATATCTGTTATATTATATTATGATGAATAAATCCTCCCTCCGGCCTCCTGCAGAGTCCGTGCCTGTCCTCCAATTCACTATGCCAGTTGTTGGGTCTAAGGCCGGCCTCCCCATCATAGATTGAGCTCATTTCTGTCCTGTGCTCCTCCTCACCTTGTGCTCCTTGCCTCCTCTTATCCTCGGCCTCTTCCTCTTGTCTTCCTCTTGTCCTCCTCTTCCTCTTGTCTTCCTCTTGTCCTCCTCTTCCTCTTGTCGGCCTCTTGTCCTCCTTCCTCTTCCTCTTGTCCTCCTTCCTCTTCCTCTTGTCCTCCTTCCTCTTCCTCTTGTCCTCCTTCCTCTTCCTCTTGTCCTCCTTCCTCTTCCTCCGTCCTCCTTCCTCTTCCTCTTGTCCTCCGTCCTCCTTCCTCTTCCTCTTGTCCTCCGTCCTCCTTCCTCTTCCTCTTGTCCTCCGTCCTCCTTCCTCTTCCTCTTGTCCTCCGTCCTCCTTCCTCTTCCTCTTGTCCTCCGTCCTCCTTCCTCTTCCTCTTGTCCTCCGTCCTCCTTCCTCTTCCTCTTGTCCTCCGTCCTCCTTCCTCTTCCTCTTGTCCTCCGTCCTCCTTCCTCTTCCTCTTGTCCTCCGTCCTCCTTCCTCTTCCTCTTGTCCTCCGTCCTCCTTCCTCTTCCTCTTGTCCTCCGTCCTCCTTCCTCTTCCTCTTGTCCTCCGTCCTCCTTCCTCTTCCTCTTGTCCTCCGTCCTCCTTCCTCTTCCTCTTGTCCTCCGTCCTCTTCCTCTTCCTCTTGTCCTCCTTTTCTCCTTCCTCTTGTCCTCCTTTTCTCCTTCCTCTTGTCCTCCGTCCTCCCTTCCTCTTCCTCTTGTCCTCTGTCCTCCCTTCCTCTTCCTCTTGTCCTCCTTTTCTCCTTCCTCTTGTCCTCCTTTTCTCCTTCCTCTTGTCCCTCCGTCCTCCTTCTCCTTCCTCTTGTCCTCCTTCTCCTCCTTCCTCGTCCTCTTGTCCTCCTCCTCCTTCCTCGTCCTCCGTGTCCTCCTCTTGTCCTCCTCCTCCTCCTTCCTCTTGTCCTGTCGTTATGTCCGGCCTCCCCTTCATAGAGTTCATTCCTGTGCTGCTCCTCCTCCTGCTCACAACGCCAATTATTGGTTCTAAGTCCGGCCTCCCCTTTGGTCCGCCCCTTTCATTCATTCGTTGGATTTCAGGTTTTTTTCAATCATGGAGGTGCAGCACCACATGTGGGCGTTACCTATGCAATTGCAGCCTAGGAACGCCCACTCCTCCAGACACACCCACCCATCAAGGCACTTTGATATTTGCATAACTCCTCCCACTGTCTACATAAGGACTGAGGGCTCTTGGAAGGAGTTCTGAGGCCGGGGGGATGGGATGATGTTTCAGGAAGCTCTGTACAGAACCCTGCTGGCCCCTCCCACCAGCATTGCATAGAGAAGCACAGAGACCAAGTGATGACATCACTGTGTCTATTAAAAAAAAATGGAAAGGTTGTAATTAAAAATGTTGAGGGAGGGGGCGGGGTCCAGAGAAGGCAGAATACATTTTGTCTGGTCTGGCCCCCTGACCAATACTCGCCCTCTGAGGACCATGAGGCTGATTCTGATACCGGAGACTAACGCGTTCCGTTCCTTCCACAGAGAAACTTCTGATCACCTGGAAGGAGGTGGACTTGGAGCTCCGACCGCATTCCACCGCCGAGTGCAACTTCTGCCGCCAGCCGCTGCACTTCGAGGTGATGAGCGAGCGCGAGAAATCCTACTTCTCCGGCATGAGCAAGATGGTGTCCGCCAGATCCTGACCACGCCCCCCGCGCCACCCGGGGGCGTCAGAGTGTGGCGTCATGAATCTTTATGTCGCGCAGCACATATACCAGAAGTTATTGCTGCCCCCGATGTGAATGTCGTGTTTGGAAATGTCAGTCTGTCAATAAAGTTGGTTTATTCTAATTGCATTTTTTATTGAAAGGGGTTTTTGGAATGTGAAGAGAGGTGGGGGGAGGGGGGGGCGTTGCAGCTACTCATTTACATATCCTAACAGCTTGAGCTACTGAGCTCTCTACACAGGCAGATAAGGAAAACATGTGAATAGTGTACAGCGCCACCTGCTGGCTGCATATGGAGAATACAATTTATGTATATGATTTATATATTTCTTGTTCCGTTTGGGATAAAAGGGGGTTTTACATCAATAAAAAGAAAAGGTGATCATTGTAAGCACCCCCTGCCAGTGGTAAATGGTTTGTTTTATCCCTCAAACTTCTACATCTGCAGGACAGCTTGTTCTGTTCAAAAACTGACTTGCTGGCAGGATAAACAAGGAGAAAATTAATAATTACTAAAAAAAACGAATGCGGCCGTCAGATCTGATAACTGGTGAGCTGCAATATAATGTTTTGCTTTTGGATTTATCGCCGCTTTAAAATCACTTCTCTTGCACTATTTCCTTTGCTGGGGACCGGACACATGTTCCCCACCCCCTTATGTTTATAGGAAGCAGACCCCCCAGCGCCCCCATGTGGTTCTCCGTGCTCTGGTGCGGTGAGGACTGTTGTGGGCGGATTGTTCCAATGCTGCCATCTTCAGGCCTCCTGATGAAGTGCAGCCGTGGTACAAACTGGAAAATGCACCTGTGACTCTGCCTGAGCACAGGAAACGCTGGCCGAGGATCCTGGGACATGTAGTCCCAGAAAAATGGAGGAAATGATGACAAATGTGCATCGGAGTATAAGGAAGAAATCAATTATGTCACCGCTACCGATAAATAGGATTTCACACATATAATATATGCAGCCGGTAAATGAAAGAATTCTGGCTATGGAAATGCTTACATAGTTACATTGTTCCAGCTTGGATCAATCTACTACTACACCAATGCAACACCACTGCTATACTGTCACTACACCGCTACTACATTCATACTACACCAATGCAACACCATTACTACACCACCACTACTTTCCTACTACCCCAGTACAACACCACTAGTACACTTCCACCAAACCACTGCTATACTATCACTACTACCCTGCTACTACATTAATACTACACCACTACTACAGTCATACTACTCCAATGCAACAACATTACTACATTCATACTACACCACTAATATACTGCCCTGCTACTACATTCATACTACCCCAATGCAAAACCAATGCTATACTGTCACTACACCGCTACTACATTACTACTACACCAATGCAACACCATTACTACACCACCGCTACTTTCCTACTACTCCAGTACAACACCACTAGTACACTGCCACCACACCACTACTATACTATCACTACTACCCTGCTACTACATTCATACTACACCAATGCAAAACCACTGCTATACTGTCACTACACCGCTACTACATTTCTACTACCCCAGTACAACACCACTAGTACACTGCCACCACACCACTGCTATACTATCACTACTACCCTGCTACTACATTAATACTACAGTCATAGTACACCAATGCAACACTATTACTACACCACTACTATACTACCCTGCTATTACATTAATACTACACCACTACTACAGTCATGCTATACCAATGCAACACCATTACTACACCACTACTATATTCCTACTGCCCTGCTACTACATTAATACAACACTACTACATTCTTGCTACACCACTACTACCCTACTACTACACTAATGCAACACCATTACTACACCACTACTATACTACCCTGCTATTACATTACTACACCACTACTACATTCATACTACACCAATGCAACACCATTACTACTATACTGTCACTACTACTACATTCATACTACACCAATGTAACACCACTACTATACTGTCTCCACTGCTACATTCATACTACCCCAGTGCAACACCACTACTACACCATCACCACACCACTACTACTACATTCATACTACACTGCTCTTACAACACTACTCCAGTGACCTTCACGAGCCTCCACATCCCAAGCCCCGCCCTACTGCATTGTGAACACAGGAGGTCGGTTGCTCGGCACAGATGCCATCCAGAGAACACAATGCCTTCTATCAGTGCATGCAAAGCGTTCTGTGATTGGACGAGGTGGGCGGTGACTTTACATTCATTGAGAAAATGGAAAAGAATTCCCAGAATGGTGATCAAAAAGCAGCAGGGCAGCTGCTCAGTGTAAGCCCTGGTTCACATTGATGCGATTTGGCACGTTAAATCGCATGCCAAATCGGCAGCAATTGCTGGCAATGGCGCCGTCTGAGTCGGTGTGAAGCCACATTTGTGACACCGATTCCCAAAAATCATTTCTGTACTATTTTTTTTGGGCGATTTCGGGGGTGCGAATTCCATTGACATCTGTGCAGAAACTCTCAAAAAAGTCTCCGAAATCGCCCCCGAAGTCGGGACTGACATGCGGGAATGAAATCGTCTGAATTCGCACAATTTCATTCCCGCAGTCCGGGTGAACCAAGGCTGAAACCCAGAAAGTAGTAGTTAGTGGTAGTAGGTCAGGGTAGGTAGGTAGTGGTTGTAGTATCTACTTCAGTGATTTCCAGTTCCTGGAGAAATCCCACAGATGTGTATATAGAATTGATCCGAGCTGGAACAATGTAACTCCTGTGTGTAAAATGGGCCGGACACGGCCTGGATGTGTGCAGAGCGGTATGGAGAGAGGGGTCCGGGGGAGTCGGCTGGTGGTGACTTTGTTGGTGTCACAATTTGCTGAGTTCCGGTTATTGTGTTTGATATTGTAACCAAACAGTATCTGAGCACCGCAACTAAGAATGTTATTGAATTAATTTTTAATATTCAAAGAAAACTTGATCCATCCCTCCATGTCCCCATCCATATCTCTATCCATCCATATCTCCACCCATGTCTCCATCCATGTCCCCATCCATATCTCCATCCATGTCCCCATCCATGTATATCTCCATCCATGTCTCCATCTATCCATGTCCCCATCCATATCTCCATCCATGTCTCCATCCATGTCCCCATCCATATCTCCATCCATGTCTCCATCTATGTCCCCATCCATGTATATCTCCATCTATCCATGTCCCCATCCATATCTCCATCCATGTCCCCATCCATGTCCCCATCCATATCTCCATCCATATCTCCATCCATGTCTCCATCCATGTCCCCATCCATATCTCTATCTGTCCATGTCTCCATCCATCCATATCTCCACCCATGTCCCCATTCATGTCCCCATCCATATCTCTATCCATGTCTCCATCCATGTCCTCATCCATATCTCTATCCATCCATGTCTCCATCCATCCATATCTCCACCCATGTCCCCATTCATGTCTCCATCCATGTCCCCATCCATATCTCCATCCATGTCTCCATCTATGTCCCCATCCATGTCTCCATCTATCCATGTCCCCATCCATGTATATCTCTATCCATGTCCCCATCCATCCATGTCTCCATCCATATCTCCATCCATCCATATCTCCACCCCATGTCCGCATCCATGTCTCCATCCATATCTCCATCCATGTCTCCATCCATGTCCCCATCCATGTCTCCATCCATGTCCCCATCCATGTCTCCATCCATCCATGTCCCCATCCATGTCTCCATCGATCCATGTCTCCATCCATGTCCCCATCCATGTCTCCATCCATACTCCATCCACGTCTCCATCCATCCATGTCCCATCCATGTCTCCATCCATCCATATCTCCACCCATGTCTCCATCCATGTCTCCATCCATGTCCCCATCCATATCTCCATCCATGTCCCCATCCATGTCTCCATCCATGTCTCCATCCATGTCTCCATCCATGTCCCCATCCATGTCTCCATCCATATCTCCATCCATATCTCCATCCATGTCCCCATCCATATCTCCATCCATGTCCCCATCCATATCTCCATCCATGTCCCCATCCATATCTCCATCCATGTCCCCATCCATATCTCCATCCATGTCTCCATCCATATCTCCATCCATGTCTCCATCCATGGTCTCCATCCATGTCTCCATCCATGTCTCCATCCATATCTCCATCCATGTCCCCATCCATGTCCCCATCCATGTCTCCATCCATATCTCCATCCATGTCTCCATCCATGTCTCCATCCATATCTCCATCCATGTCCCCATCCATGTCTCCATCCATGTCTCCATCCATATCTCCATCCACGTCTCCATCCATCCATGCCCCAATCCACGTCTCCATCCATCCATATCTCCACCCATGTCTCCATCCATATCTCTATCCATGTCCCATCCATGTCTCCATCCATGTCTCCATCCATGTCCCCATCCATGTCTCCATCCATGTCCCCATCCATATCCCCATCCATGTCTCCATCCATGTCCCGATCCATGTCTCCATCCATGTCCTCTATCCATATCTCCATCCATATCTCCATCCATGTCCCCATCCATGTCTCCATCCATCCATATCTCCACCCATGTCTCCATTGATCCATATCTCCACCCATGTCTCCATCCATATCTCCATCCATGTCCCCATCCATATCTCCATCCATGTCTCCATCCATATCTCCATCCATGTCTCCATCCATCCATATCTCCACCCATGTCTCCATTGATCCATATCTCCACCCATGTCTCCATCCATATCTCCATCCATGTCTCCATCCATGTCTCCATCCATATCTCCATCCATGTCCCCATCCATGTCTCCATCCATCCATATCTCCACCCATGTCTCCATCCATATCTCCATCCATGTCCCCATCCATATCTCCATCCATGTCCCCATCCATATCTCCATCCATGTCTCCATCCATGTCTCCATCCATGTCTCCATCCATATCTCCATCCATGTCCCCATCCATATCTCCATCCATGTCTCCATCCATATCTCCATCCATATCTCCATCCATATCTCCATCCATATCTCCATCCATGTCCCCATCCATATCTCCATCCATGTCCCCATCCATATCTCCATCCATGTCTCCATCCATGTCTCCATCCATATCTCCATCCATGTCTCCATCCATGTCCCCATCCATATCTCCATCCATGTCCCCATCCATGTCTCCATCCATATCCCCATCCATGTCTCCATCCATGTCCCCATTCATGTCTCCATCCATATCTCCATCCATGTCCCCATCCATATCTCCATCCATATCTCCATCCATGTCCCCATCCATGTCTTCATCCATATCTCCATCCATGTCTCCATCCATGTCCCCATCCATATCTCCATCCATGTCCCCATCCATGTCTCCATCCATATCTCCATCCATGTCCCCATCCATGTCTCCATCTATATCCCCATCCATGTCTCCATCCATGTCTCCATCCATGTCCCCATCCATGTCCCATCCATGTCTCCATCCATGTCCCCATCCATGTCTCCATCCATATCTCCATCCATGTCTCCATCCATCCATGTCCCCATCCATGTCTCCATCCATGTCCCCATCCATGTCTCCATCGATCCATATCTCCACCCATGTCTCCATCCATGTCTCCATCCATATCTCCATCCATGTCCCCATCCATATCTCCATCCATGTCTCCATCCATATCTCCATCCATATCTCCATCCATCCATGTCCCCATCCATGTCTCCATCCATCCATATCTCCACCCATGTCTCCATCCATGTCTCCATCCATATCTCCATCCATGTCCCCATCCATATCTCCATCCATGTCCCCATCCATATCTCCATCCATGTCCCCATCCATGTCTCCATCCATATCTCCATCCATGTCCCCATCCATATCTCCATCCATGTCTCCATACATATCTCCATCCATGTCCCCATCCATATCTCCATCCATGTCCCCATCCATATCTCCATCCATGTCCCCATCCATGTCTCCATCCATGTCCCCATCCATATCTCCATCCATGTCCCCATTCATGTCTCCATCCATATCTCCATCCATGTCCCCATCCATGTCTCCATCCATGTCTCCATCCATGTCTCCATCCATATCTCCATCCATATCTCCATCCATGTCCCCATCCATATCTCCATCCATGTCTCCATCCATATCTCCATCCATATCTCCATCCATGTCCCCATCCATGTCCCCATCCATATCTCCATCCATATCTCCATCCATGTCCCCATCCATGTCTTCATCCATATCCCTATCCATGTCTCCATCCATGTCCCCATCCATATCTCCATCCATATCTCCATCCATGTCCCCATCCATGTCTCCATCCATATCTCCATCCATGTCCCCATCCATGTCTCCATCTATATCCCCATCCATGTCTCCATCCATGTCCCCATCCATGTCCCCATCCATGTCTCCATCCATATCTCCATCCATCCATGTCCCCATCCATGTCTCCATCGATCCAGAGAGGAGGGGGGCTGACAGAGAGGAGGGGGGCTGACAGAGAGGAGAGGGGCTGACAGAGAGGAGAGGGGCTGACGGAAAGGACAGGGGCTGACGGAAAGGAGAGGGGCTGACGGAGAGGAGAGGGGCTGACGGAGAGGAGAGGGGCTGATGGAGAGGAGGGGGGCTGACAGAGAGTACGGGGGTTGACAGAGAGGAGGGGGGGCTGACAGAGAGGAAGGAGGGCTGACAGAGAGGAGGGGGGCTGACAGAAGGGGGGGCTGACAGAGAGGAGGGGGGCTGACAGAGAGGAGGGGGACTGACAGAGAGGAGGGGGACTGACAGAGGAGGGGGGCTGACAGAGGAGGGGGGCTGACAGAGAGGAAGGAGGGCTGACAGAGAGGAGGGGGGCTGACAGAGAGGAGGGGGGGCTGACAGAGAGGAGGGGGCTGACAGAGGAGGGAGGGCTGACAGAGAGGAGGGGGGCTGACAGAGAGAAGGGGGGGCTGACAGAGAGCAGGGGGGCTGACAGAGGAGGGGGGCTGACAGAGGAGGGGGGGCTGACAGAGAGGAGGGGGGCTGACAGAGAGGAGGGGGGGCTGAGAGAGAGGAGAGGGACTGACAGAGAGGAGAGGGGCTGACGGAGAGGAGAGGGGCTGACGGAGAGGAGAGGGGCTGACGGAGAGGAGGGGGGCTGACAGAGAGTACGGGGGTTGACAGGAGGGGGGCTGATGGAGACGAGTGGGGGCTGACAGAGAGGAGGGGGGCTGACAGAAGGGGGGCTGACAGAGAGGAGGGGGGGCTGACAGAGGAGGGGGGCTGACAGAGTGGAAGGGGGGCTGACAGAGAGGAGGGGGGCTGACAGAGAGGAGGGGGGGGCTGACAGAGAGGAGAGGGGCTGACGGAGAGGAGGGAGGCTGACAGAGAGTACGGGGGTTGACAGGAGGGGGGCTGACGGAGAGGAGGGGGGGCTGACAGAGAGGAGGGGGGGCTGACAGAGAGGAGGGGGGCTGACAGAGAGGAGGGGGGCTGACAGAGAGGAGGGGGGCTGACAGAAGGGGGGCTGACAGAGAGGAGGGGGGGCTGACAGAGACGAGGAGAGGTGACAGAGAGGAGGGGGGCTGACAGAAAGAAGGGGGGGCTGACAGAGGAAGGGGGCTGACAGAGAGAAAGGGGGCTGACAGAGAGGAGGGGGGCTGACAGAGAGAAGGGGGGCTGACAGAGAGGAGGGGGGCTGACAGAGAGAAGGGGGGGCTGACAGAGAGGAGGGGGGCTCACAGAGAGAAGGGGGGCTGACAGAGAGGAGGGGGGCTGAGAGAGGAGGGGGGCTGACAGAGAGGAGGGGGGCTGACACAGAGGAGGGGGGCTGACAGAGAGAAGGGGGCTCACAGAAAGAAGGGGGGCTGTCAGAGAGGAGGGGGGCTGACAGAGAGAAGGGGGGGCTGACAGAGAGAAAGGGGGCCACCCATGTCTCCATCCATGTCTCCATCCATGTCTCCATCCATATCTCCATCCATGTCCCCATCCATATCTCCATCCATGTCCCCATCCATGTCTCCATCCATGTCTCCATCCATGTCCCCATCCATATCTCCATCCATGTCTCCATGGAGAGGGAGAGGGGCTGACGGAGAGGAGAGGGGCTGACGGAGAGGAGGGGGGCTGACAGAGAGTACGGGGGTTGACAGGAGGGGGGCTGATGGAGACGAGGGGGGGCTGACAGAGAGGAGGGGGACTGACAGAGGAAGGGGGCTGACAGAAGGGGGGCTGACAGAGAGGAGGGGGGGGCTGACAGAGGAGGGGGGCTGACAGAGTGGAAGGGGGGCTGACAGAGAGGAGGGGGGGGGGCTGACAGAGAGGAGAGGGGCTGACGGAGAGGAGGGGGGCTGACAGAGAGTACGGGGGTTGACAGGAGGGGGGCTGACGGAGAGGAGGGGGGGCTGACAGAGAGGAGGGGGGGCTGACAGAGAGGAGGGGGGGCTGACAGAGAGGAGGGGGGGCTGACAGAGAGGAGGGGGGCTGACAGAAAGGGGGGCTGACAGAAGGGGGGCTGACAGAGAGGAGGGGGGGCTGACAGAGACGAGGAGAGGTGACAGAGAGGAGGGGGGCTGACAGAAAGAAGGGGGGGCTGACAGAGGAAGGGGGCTGACAGAGAGAAAGGGGGCTGACAGAGAGGAGGGGGGCTGACAGAGAGAAGGGGGGGCTGACAGAGAGGAGGGGGGCTCACAGAGAGAAGGGGGGCTGACAGAGAGGAGGGGGGCTGAGAGAGGAGGGGGGCTGACAGAGAGGAGGGGGGCTGACAGAGAGAAGGGGGGGCTGACAGAGAGAAAGGGGGCCACCCATGTCTCCATCCATGTCTCCATCCATATCTCCATCCATGTCCCCATCCATATCTCCATCCATGTCCCCATCCATGTCCCCATCCATGTCTCCATCCATGTCCCCATCCATATCTCCATCCATGTCTCCATCCATATCTCCATCCATATCTCCATCCATGTCCCCATCCATGTCTCCATCCATGTCTCCATCCATGTCCCCATCCATATCTCCATCCATGTCCCCATCCATATCTCCATCCATGTCTCCATGGAGAGGGGCTGACGGAGAGGAGAGGGGCTGACGGAGAGGAGGGGAGCTGACAGAGAGTACGGGGGTTGACAGGAGGGGGGCTGATGGAGACGAGGGGGGGCTGACAGAGAGGAGGGGGACTGACAGAGGAAGGGGGCTGACAGAAGGGGGGCTGACAGAGAGGAGGGGGGGGCTGACAGAGGAGGGGGGCTGACAGAGTGGAAGGGGGGCTGACAGAGAGGAGGGGGGCTGACAGAGAGGAGGTGGGGGGGCTGACAGAGAGGAGGGGGGCTGACAGAGAGTACGGGGGTTGACAGGAGGGGGGCTGATGGGGGGGAGGGGGGGCTGACGGGGGGGAGGGGGGGCTGACAGAGAGGAGGGGGGGCTGACAGAAGGGGGGCTGACAGAGAGGAGGGGGGGCTGAGAGAGAGGAGGGGGGCTGACAGAGAGGAGGGGGGGCTGAGAGAGAGGAGAGGGACTGACAGAGAGGAGAGGGGCTGACGGAGAGGAGAGGGGCTGACGGAGAGGAGAGGGGCTGACGGAGAGGAGGGGGGCTGACAGAGAGTACGGGGGTTGACAGGAGGGGGGCTGATGGAGACGAGTGGGGGCTGACAGAGAGGAGGGGGGCTGACAGAAGGGGGGCTGACAGAGAGGAGGGGGGGCTGACAGAGGAGGGGGGCTGACAGAGTGGAAGGGGG
Organism: Lithobates clamitans; assembly: GCA_037952925.1. Lineage (NCBI taxonomy): Eukaryota > Metazoa > Chordata > Amphibia > Anura > Ranidae > Lithobates > Lithobates clamitans. The sequence goes on from JBBGZY010003713.1 coordinate 24,137, forward strand.
GCTGACAGAGAGGAGGGGGGCTGACAGAGAGGAGGGGGGGGCTGACAGAGAGGAGAGGGGCTGACGGAGAGGAGGGAGGCTGACAGAGAGTACGGGGGTTGACAGGAGGGGGGTTGACAGAGAGGAGGGGGGGCTGACAGAGAGGAGGGGGGCTGACAGAGAGGAGGGGGGCTGACAGAAGGGGGGCTGACAGAGAGGAGGGGGGGCTGACAGAGACGAGGAGAGGTGACAGAGAGGAGGGGGGCTGACAGAAAGAAGGGGGGGCTGACAGAGGAAGGGGGCTGACAGAGAGAAAGGGGGCTGACAGAGAGGAGGGGGGCTGACAGAGAGAAGGGGGGCTGACAGAGAGGAGGGGGGCTGACAGAGAGAAGGGGGGGCTGACAGAGAGGAGGGGGGCTGACAGAGAGAAGGGGGGCTGACAGAGAGGAGGGGGGCTGAGAGAGGAGGGGGGCTGACAGAGAGGAGGGGGGCTGACAGAGAGGAGGGGGGCTGACAGAGAGAAGGGGGCTCACAGAAAGAAGGGGGGCTGTCAGAGAGGAGGGGGGCTGACAGAGAGAAGGGGGGGCTGACAGAGAGAAAGGGGGCCACCCATGTCTCCATCCATGTCTCCATCCATGTCTCCATCCATATCTCCATCCATGTCCCCATCCATATCTCCATCCATGTCCCCATCCATGTCTCCATCCATGTCTCCATCCATGTCCCCATCCATATCTCCATCCATGTCTCCATGGAGAGGGAGAGGGGCTGACGGAGAGGAGAGGGGCTGACGGAGAGGAGGGGGGCTGACAGAGAGTACGGGGGTTGACAGGAGGGGGGCTGATGGAGACGAGGGGGGGCTGACAGAGAGGAGGGGGACTGACAGAGGAAGGGGGCTGACAGAAGGGGGGCTGACAGAGAGGAGGGGGGGGCTGACAGAGGAGGGGGGCTGACAGAGTGGAAGGGGGGCTGATAGAGAGGAGGGGGGGGGGCTGACAGAGAGGAGAGGGGCTGACGGAGAGGAGGGGGGCTGACAGAGAGTACGGGGGTTGACAGGAGGGGGGCTGACGGAGAGGAGGGGGGGCTGACAGAGAGGAGGGGGGGCTGACAGAGAGGAGGGGGGGCTGACAGAGAGGAGGGGGGCTGACAGAAAGGGGGGCTGACAGAAGGGGGGCTGACAGAGAGGAGGGGGGGCTGACAGAGACGAGGAGAGGTGACAGAGAGGAGGGGGGCTGACAGAAAGAAGGGGGGGCTGACAGAGGAAGGGGGCTGACAGAGAGAAAGGGGGCTGACAGAGAGGAGGGGGGCTGACAGAGAGAAGGGGGGGCTGACAGAGAGGAGGGGGGCTCACAGAGAGAAGGGGGGCTGACAGAGAGGAGGGGGGCTGAGAGAGGAGGGGGGCTGACAGAGAGGAGGGGGGCTGACAGAGAGAAGGGGGCTCACAGAAAGAAGGGGGGCTGTCAGAGAGGAGGGGGGCTGACAGAGAGAAGGGGGGGCTGACAGAGAGAAAGGGGGCCACCCATGTCTCCATCCATGTCTCCATCCATATCTCCATCCATGTCCCCATCCATATCTCCATCCATGTCCCCATCCATGTCCCCATCCATGTCTCCATCCATGTCCCCATCCATATCTCCATCCATGTCTCCATCCATATCTCCATCCATATCTCCATCCATGTCCCCATCCATGTCTCCATCCATGTCTCCATCCATGTCCCCATCCATATCTCCATCCATGTCCCCATCCATATCTCCATCCATGTCTCCATGGAGAGGGAGAGGGGCTGACGGAGAGGAGAGGGGCTGACGGAGAGGAGGGGAGCTGACAGAGAGTACGGGGGTTGACAGGAGGGGGGCTGATGGAGACGAGGGGGGGCTGACAGAGAGGAGGGGGACTGACAGAGGAAGGGGGCTGACAGAAGGGGGGCTGACAGAGAGGAGGGGGGGGCTGACAGAGGAGGGGGGCTGACAGAGTGGAAGGGGGGCTGACAGAGAGGAGGGGGGCTGACAGAGAGGAGGTGGGGGGGCTGACAGAGAGGAGGGGGGCTGACAGAGAGTACGGGGGTTGACAGGAGGGGGGCTGACGGGGGGGAGGGGGGGCTGACGGGGGAGGGGGGGCTGACAGAGAGGAGGGGGGGCTGACAGAAGGGGGGCTGACAGAGAGGAGGGGGGGCTGAGAGAGAGGAGGGGGGCTGACAGAGAGGAGGGGGGCTGACAGAAGGGGGGCTGACAGAGACGAGGAGAGGTGACAGAGAGGAGGGGGGCTGACAGAAAGAAGGGGGGGCTGACAGAGGAAGGGGGCTGACAGAGAGAAAGGGGGCTGACAGAGAGGAGGGGGGCTGACAGAGAGAAGGGGGGGCTGACAGAGAGGAGGGGGGCTCACAGAGAGAAGGGGGGCTGACAGAGAGGAGGGGGGCTGAGAGAGGAGGGGGGCTGACAGAGAGGAGGGGGGCTGACAGAGAGAAGGGGGCTCACAGAAAGAAGGGGGGCTGTCAGAGAGGAGGGGGGCTGACAGAGAGAAGGGGGGGCTGACAGAGAGAAAGGGGGCCACCCATGTCCCCATCCATGTCTCCATCCATGTCTCCATCCATATCTCCATCCATGTCCCCATCCATATCTCCATCCATGTCTCCATCCATATCTCCATCCATATCTCCATCCATGTCCCCATCCATGTCTCCATCCATGTCTCTATCCATGTCCCCATCCATATCTCCATCCATGTCCCCATCCATATCTCCATCCATGTCTCCATGGAGAGGGAGAGGGGCTGACGGAGAGGAGAGGGGCTGACGGAGAGGAGGGGGGCTGACAGAGAGTATGGGGGTTGACAGGAGGGGGGCTGATGGAGACGAGGGGGGGCTGACAGAGAGGAGGGGGACTGACAGAGGAAGGGGGCTGACAGAAGGGGGGCTGACAGAGAGGAGGGGGGGCTGACAGAGGAGGGGGGCTGACAGAGTGGAAGGGGGGCTGACAGAGAGGAGGGGGGCTGACAGAGAGGAGGGGGGGGCTGACAGAGAGGAGAGGGGCTGACGGAGAGGAGGGGGGCTGACAGAGAGTACGGGGGTTGACAGGAGGGGGGCTGGCGGAGAGGAGGGGGGGCTGACAGAGAGGAGGGGGGGCTGACAGAGAGGAGGGGGGCTGACAGAGAGGAGGGGGGCTGACAGAAGGGGGGCTGACAGAGAGGAGGGGGGGCTGACAGAGACGAGGAGAGGTGACAGAGAGGAGGGGGGCTGACAGAAAGAAGGGGGGGCTGACAGAGGAAGGGGGCTGACAGAGAGAAAGGGGGCTGACAGAGAGGAGGGGGGCTGACAGAGAGAAGGGGGGCTGACAGAGAGGAGGGGGGCTCACAGAGAGAAGGGGGGCTGACAGAGAGGAGGGGGGCTGAGAGAGGAGGGGGGCTGACAGAGAGGAGGGGGGCTGACAGAGAGAAGGGGGCTCACAGAAAGAAGGGGGGCTGTCAGAGAGGAGGGGGGCTGACAGAGAGAAGGGGGGGCTGACAGAGAGAAAGGGGGCCACCCATGTCTCCATCCATGTCTCCATCCATATCTCCATCCATGTCCCCATCCATATCTCCATCCATGTCCCCATCCATGTCTCCATCCATGTCTCCATCCATATCTCCATCCATATCTCCATCCATGTCTCCATCCATATCTCCATCCATATCTCCATCCATGTCCCCATCCATATCTCCATCCATGTCCCCATCCATGTCTCCATCCATGTCTCCATCCATATCTCCATCCATGTCCCCATCCATATCTCCATCCATGTCCCCATCCATATCTCCATCCATGTCCCCATCCATATCTCCATCCATTACTCCATCCATGTCTCCATCCATGTCCCCATCCATATCTCCATCCATGTCTCCATCCATATCTCCATCCATATCTCCATCCATGTCCCCATCCATATCTCCATCCATATCTCCATCCATGTCCCCATCCATGTCTTCATCCATATCCCCATCCATGTCTCCATCCATGTCCCCATCCATATCTCCATCCATATCTCCATCCATGTCCCCATCCATATCTCCATCCATATCTCCATCCATGTCCCCATCCATATCTCCATCCATGTCCCCATCCATGTCTTCATCCATATCCCCATCCATGTCTCCATCCATGTCCCCATCCATATCTCCATCCATATCTCCATCCATGTCTCCATCCATATCTCCATCCATATCTCCATCCATATCTCCATCCATGTCTCCATCCATATCTCCATCTATCCATATCTTCATTCGTAGCAGCGGTGAACAGAGGGTGTAGCCAATTGCATATAAAGCAGGCATGTGTGATGTACAATATAGTGTATGTGAAGTGTGTAATGTGGGGAGCCTCCCAGTGTCATTTTGGGGGTTGGGGGGAGCTCTCCTGGTGTAGTATGGGGGGACAGGGGAGAGAGGGGGGCTGACAGAGAGGAGGGGGGCTGACAGAGAGGAGAGGGGCTGACAGAGAGGAGAGGAGAGGGGCTGACGGAGAGGAGAGGAGAGGGGCTGACGGAGAGGAGGGGGGCTGACAGAGAGTACGGGGGTTGACAGGAGGGGGGCTGATGGAGACGAGGGGGGGCTGACAGAGAGGAGGAGGACTGACAGAGGAAGGGGGCTGACAGAAGGGGGGCTGACAGAGAGGAGGGGGGGCTGACAGAGGAGGGGGGCTGACAGAGTGGAAGGGGGGCTGACAGAGAGGAGGGGGGCTAACAGAGAGGAGGGGGGGCTGACAGAGAGGAGAGGGGCTGACGGAGAGGAGGGGGGCTGACAGAGAGTACGGGGGTTGACAGGAGGGGGGCTGACGGAGAGGAGGGGGGGCTGACAGAGAGGAGGGGGGCTGACAGAGAGGAGGGGGACTGACAGAGAGGAGGTGGGCTGACAGAGAGGAGGGGGGCTGACAGAGAGGAGGGGGGGCTGACAGAGACGAGGAGAGGTGACAGAGAGGAGGGGGGCTGACAGAAAGAAGGGGGGCTGACAGAGAGAAAGGGGGCTGACAGAGAGGAGGGGGGCTGACAGAGAGAAGGGGGGGCTGACAGAGAGGAGGGGGGCTCACAGAGAGAAGGGGGGCTGACAGAGAGGAGGGGGGCTGAGAGAGGAGGGGGGCTGACAGAGAGGAGGGGGGCTGACAGAGAGGAGGGGGGCTGACAGAGAGAAGGGGGCTCACAGAAAGAAGGGGGGCTGTCAGAGAGGAGGGGGGCTGACAGAGAGAAGGGGGGGCTGACAGAGAGAAAGGGGGCTGACAGAGAGGAGGGGGGCTGACAGAGAGAAGGGAGGCTGACAGAGAGGAGGGGGGCTGACAGAGAGGAGGGGGGCTGACAGAGAGAGGGGGGGCTGACAGAGAGAGGGGGGGCTGACAGAGAGAGGGGGGGCTGACAGAGAGGAGGGGGGCTGACAGAGAGAAGGGGGGCTGACAGAGGAGGGGGCTGACAGAGGAGGGGGGCAGAAAGAGAGGAGGGGGGCTGACAGAGAGGAGGGGGGCTGACAGACAGGAGGGGGCTGACAGAGAGGAGGGGGGGTGACAGAGAGAAGGGGGGCTGACAGACAGGAGGGGGGGCTGACAGAGAGGAGGGGGGCTGACAGAGAGGAGGGGGGCTGACAGAGAGGAGGGGGGGCTGACAGAGGAGGGGGGCTGACAGAGGAGGGGGGCTGACAGACAGGAGGGGGGGCTGACAGAGGAGGGGGGCTGACAGAGAGGAGGGGGGCTAACAGAGAGGAGGGGGGGCTGACAGAGAGGAGGGGGGCTGACAGAGGAGGAGGGGGGCTGACAGAGTATAGGGGGGCTGACAGAGTGGAAGGGGGGCTGACAGAGGAGGGGGGCTGACAGAGAGGAGGGGGGGCTGACAGAGGAGGAGGGGAGCTGTGATCATACCTTTGGGTTCCCGCTGTGCGGAGGAGGTCTCGGGCTCCCCGGTCACCTCAATATCTCGTCTCCCCAGCTGTGGTGGAGCAGGAAGAGGGCGGGGCTCCATGAGGTGAGGGGGCGCTCTTACACAGACAAGTGTAGGAGAGGAGCAGATAGGCGCACAGCCGCCGGCCCCACACATAGTAAACACAGAGGTACGGGGCGGAGGACGGGACAACCCGGACACAGAGGCCCTGGATATATGTTGTGGGTTTCCAGGGGACAGAAACCTGGGCACAAGTTGCCAAACCCGTACCGTCCGGGTCAATCCCATACGGGTGGCAACCCTAACTAGACTGCATGTGGTGTGAACTTCATTCATCTTTCCATCCATTAAATCTTCTCCTCTTGTTGTTGTTTTATCTTTGGATAGTAAAACATTTATTTTTCTGCCAGTAAATCCCTTATACAGCCCACTTCCTGTTTCCTGTCTGGTCATTAGTCTCGGCTTATGACATCATACACAGCTCTCTCTCTCTCTCTCTCTCTCTCTCTCTCTATCACTCTCCTGGGAGTTTACCAGGAAGGGATGGGGAGGAGTCATAAGAGGGCCAATGAGAGGTGCAGAGCTGGAGGTGTGCCTCTGTGTAAATCCAGGAAGTGAACAGGCAGCAGCTTCACCTGCCCACAGTTAAAATGGCTGCCGCCAGACTCGGTGGAGGGAGATTTCTGCAGCATGTTTGGTAAGTACAGAATCCCAGTATATATAAAATAATATGCAGAGTGGTTGGAGGGAAGCTTCAGAACGGCAAAGATGTTTTTATTACAAATGATGTGAACGGACTGCAGTTCCTCTTTAAGTGATTTTCTAGAAAACAAATACTGATTGTTCCATGTAAACGCAAAGGCCCGGCGGGGTCAGTAAATGGATATATATATTTTGTGGTGGTGCGTTGCTGGGGGGAGGGGGGCGGAAGGGGAATGGCGTCATATTGGGGTGTTACGACACGCTGATGATGTGAATGAGCCCCAAAGATCACATGACCTGTGAGAGGCATTGTGGGTATTTCACATTATTAGAGAATGCCGGCAGCTGATTGGTGAGCAGAGAAATAAAACCATAAAATGAAGGCGGAGCACCGCGGCCTCACATTGTCTACAATTCTCTCGCCTTATTGATCGATCCGATACAATGAAACAATCGCTCAGTGCTATTTTATATGAAAACATTGTTATATATGAGGGGGTGGGGGGTGAGGGGGAGGCTGGATTGGGTCTGTGTCATATTTTGTGCTTTCTATGGCTTCCCTTGCTTTGCCCCTGTCAAAGATGGCGTCTTGTGTGCTCTGCCCGCTTCCAAGATGGTGGCCGTGCCGTGCGTCATTCACCGCTGCCCGTTTGCAACATGGACGGAGCTCCGAGCCCAGGGGAGCGCCTCCCGTATCCAAGATGGCCGCCGCGTTCTGCGTAGCGTCAGTTCTGCCAGTAAGCGAGAGGGCGGCGCGTCCTGTGATTGGGTGCCGTGCCCGCTTCCAAGATGGCCGCCGGGGCCTCCGCGGGGGGGGAGGAAGATGTCGGCGGGGTGTCCGGTAGGTGGCGCTGTGTGGTGACAGGCAGACGGGAGGAGGAAGATGGCCAGCCAGGAGGACCCGGTGCAGAGAGAGATCCACCAGGACTGGGCGAACCGGGAATACATCGAGGTGATCACCAGCAGCATCAAGAAGATCGCCGACTTCCTCAACTCCTTCGGTGAGCCGCCCGAGGGTGTGACCGGAACCGGGCCTGAGGGGCCACAGGGGGTGTATGCGGAAGTCCCGGGTGTTGTTCTGTGATATTTGGGGGGTCAATGGGCCCACCGGGGGCTGAGAGGGTGTGGGGGTGTCTCTGGGTAGTAGAGGGGGTGTGGGGGGTGTCTCTGGGTAGTAGAGGGGTGTGGGGGGTGTCTCTGGGTAGTAGTGGGGTGTGGGGGGTGTCTCTGGGTAGTAGAGGGGGTGTGGGGGGTGTCTCTGGGTAGTAGAGGGGGTGTGGGGGGTGTCTCTGGGTAGTAGAGGGGGTGTCTCTGGGTAGTAGTGGGGGTGTGGGGGGTGTCTCTGGGTAGTAGAGGGGTGTGGGGGGTGTCTCTGGGTAGTAGAGGGGTGTGGGGGGTGTCTCTGGGTAGTAGTGGGGGGTGTCTCTGGGTAGTAGAGGGGTGTGGGGGGTGTCTCTGGGTAGTAGAGGGGGTGTGGGGGGTGTCTCTGGGTAGTAGAGGGGGTGTGGGGGGTGTCTCTGGGTAGTAGAGGGGTGTGGGGGGTGTCTCTGGGTAGTAGTGGGGTGTGGGGGGTGTCTCTGGGTAGTAGAGGGGGTGTGGGGGGTGTCTCTGGGTAGTAGAGGGGTGTGGGGGGTGTCTCTGGGTAGTAGAGGGGGTGTGGGGGTGTCTCTGGGTAGTAGAGGGGGTGTGGGGGGTGTCTCTGGGTAGTAGAGGGGTGTGGGGGGTGTCTCTGGGTAGTAGAGGGGGTGTGGGGGTGTCTCTGGGTAGTAGAGGGGTGTGGGGGGTGTCTCTGGGTAGTAGAGGGGTGTGGGGGGTGTCTCTGGGTAGTAGAGGGGGTATGGGGGGTGTCTCTGGGTAGAAGAGGGGGTGTGGGGGGTGTCTCTGGGTAGGGTGTCTCTGGGTAGTAGAGGGGGTGTGGGGGGTGTCTCTGGGTAGAAGAGGGGGTGTGGGGGGTGTCTCTGGGTGGTAGAGGGGGTGTGGGGGGTGTCTCTGGGTGGTAGAGGGGGTGGGGGGGGTGTATGGGGGTGTCTCTGGGTGGTAGAGAGGTACATTAGGCATTTTCACGGGGCACATGAGGCATTGGGGGGATCTGGTTGGACACGGGTTGGGATGTGGGGGGGTGTGGTTGGACACAGGTGGGGGTGTTGGGGGGGGGTCTGGTTGGACACGGGTAGGGGTGTTGGGGGTCTTGTTGGATACGGGTGGGGATGTGGGGGGGTCTGGTTGGACACGGGTTGGGATGTGGGGGGGGTCTGGTTGGACACGGGTGGGAATGTTTTGGGGATGTGGTTGGACACGGGTGGTGTGTTGGGGGTCTGGTTGGACACGGGTTGGGATGTGGGGGGGTCTGGTTGGACACGGGTGGGGTGTTGGGGGTCGGGTGGGGTGTTGGGGGTCGGGTTGGGTGTTGGACGTCGGGTTGGGTGTTGGGGGATCTGGTTGGACATGGGTGGGGTGTTGGGGGATCTGGTTGGACATGGGTGGGGTGTTGGGGGATCTGGTTGGACAGGGGTGGGGTGTTGGGGGTCTGGTTGGGTGTTGGGGATCTGGTTGGACACGGGTGGGGTGTTGGGGGTCTGGTTGGATGTGGGGGTGTTGGGGGTCTGGTTGGGTGTTGGGGGGGATCTGGTTGGACACGGGTGGGGTGTTGAGGGGATCTGGTTGGACACGGGTGGGGTGTTGAGGGGATCTGGTTGGACACGGGTGGGGGTGTTGGGGGTCTGGTTGGACACGGGTGGGGCTGTTGGGGGTCTGGTTGGACACGGGTGGGGGTGTTGGGGATCTGGTTGGACACGGGTGGGGGTGTTGGGGGTCTGGTTGGACACGGGTGGGGGTGTTGGGGATCTGGTTGGACACGGGTGGGGTGTTGGGGGTCTGGTTGGACACGGGTAGGGTGTTGGGATCTGGTTGGACAGGGGTGGGGTGTTGGGGGTCTGGTTGGGTGTTGGGGGTCTGGTTGGACATGGGGGGGGGGGTGTTGGGGGTCTGGTTGGGTGTTTGGGGGATCTGGTTGGACACGGGTGGTGTGTTGGGGATCTGGTTGGACACGGGTGGTGTGTTGGGGATCTGGTTGGACACGGGTGGGGGTGTTGGGGGTCTGGTTGGACACGGGTGGGGGTGTTGGGGGTCTGGTTGGACACGGGTGGGGGTGTTGGGGGTCTGGTTGGACACGGGTGGGGGTGTTGGGGATCTGGTTGGACACGGGTGGGGGTCTGGTTGGACACGGGTGGGGGTGTTCGGGATCTGGTTGGACACGGGTGGGGTGTTGGGGGTCTGGTTGGACACGGGTAGGGTGTTGGGATCTGGTTGGACAGGGGTGGGGTGTTGGGGGTCTGGTTGGGTGTTGGGGGTCTGGTTGGACATGGGGGGGGTGTTGGGGGTCTGGTTGGGTGTTTGGGGGATCTGGTTGGACACGGGTGGTGTGTTGGGGATCTGGTTGGACACGGGTGGTGTGTTGGGGATCTGGTTGGACACGGGTGGTGTGTTGGGGATCTGGTTGGACACGGGTGGTGTGTTGGGGTTCTGGTTGGACACGGGTGGTGTGTTTCGGAATCTGGTTGGACACGGGTGGGATGTTGGGGATCTGGTTGGACACGGGTGGGGTGTTGGGGATCTGGTTGGACATGGGTGGGATGTTGGGGGTCTGATTGGGTGTTGGGGGATAAGGTTGGAGACAGGTGGGGTGTTGGGGGGTCTGGTTGGGGGATCTGGTTGGACACGGGTGGGGTGTTGGGGGATCTAGTTGGACACAGGTGGGGTGTTGGGGAGTCTTGTTGGGTGTTGGGGGATCTGGTTGGACATGGGTGGGGTGTTGGGGGGGTCTGGTTGGACACGGGTGGGGTGTTGGGGGGGGGGGGGGGGTCTGGTTGGACACAGGTGGGGTGTGGGAGGGTCTGGTTGGGTGTTGGGGGATCTGGTTGGACACGGGTGGGGTTTTGGGGGTCTGGTTGGGTGTTGGGGGATCTGGTTGGACACGGGTGGGGTGTTGGGGGTCGGTGGGGGGGTTGGGGGATCTGGTTGGACACGGGTGGGGTGTTGGGGGTCTGGTTGGGTGTTGGGGGATCTGGTTGGACACGGGTGGGGTGTTGGGGGTCTGGTTGGACACGGGTGGGGTGTTGGGGATCTGGTTGGACATGGGTGGGATGTTGGGGGTCTGGTTGGGTGATCTGGTTGGACACGGGTGGTGTGTTGGGGGTCTGGTTGGACACGGGTGGTGTGTTGGGGGTCTGGTTGGACACGGGTGGTGTGTTGGGGGTCTGGTTGGACACGGGTGGGGTGTTGGGGGTCTGGTTGGGTGTTGGGGGATCTGGTTGGACACGGGTGGGGTGTTGGGGGTCTGGTTGGGTGTTGGGGGATCTGGTTGGACACGGGTGGGGTGTTGAGGGTCTGGTTGGGTGTTGGGGGATCTGGTTGGACATGGGGGGGGGGTGTTGGGGGTCTGGTTGGGTGTTGGGGGATCTGGTTGGACATGGGTGGGGTGTTGGGGGGTCTGGTTGGGTGTTGGGGGATCTGGTTGGACACGGGTGGGAATGTTTTGGGGATGTTGGGGGATCTGGTTGGGATGTAGGGGGGTCTGGTTGGACACGGGTGGGGTGTTGGGGGTCGGGTTGGGTGTTGGGGGATCTGGTTGGACATGGGTGGGGTGTTGGGGGTCTGGTTGGGTGTTGGGGATCTGGTTGGACACGGGTGGGGTGTTGGGGGTCTGGTTGGATACGGGGGTGAGGGTGTTGGGGGTCTGGTTGGGTGTTGGGGGGATCTGGTTGGACACGGGTGGGGTGTTGGGGGGATCTGGTTGGACACGGGTGGGGTGTTGAGGGGATCTGGTTGGACACGGGTGGGGTGTTGAGGGGATCTGGTTGGACACAGGTGGGGGTGTTGGGGAGATCTGGTTGGACACGGGTGGGGGTGTTGAGGGTCTGGTTGGACACGGGTGGGGGTGTTGAGGGTCTGGTTGGACACGGGTGGGGGTGTTGGGGGTCTAGTTGGACACGGGTGGGGGTGTTGGGGGTCTGGTTGGACACGGGTGGGGGTGTTGGGGGTCTGGTTGGACACGGGTGGGGGTGTTGGGGGTCTGGTTGGACACGGGTGGGGGTGTTGGGGGTCTGGTTGGACACGGGTGGGGGTGTCGGGGGTCTGGTTGGACACGGGTGGGGGTGTCGGGGGTCTGGTTGGACACGGGTGGGGGTGTCGGGGGTCTGGTAGGACACGGGTGGGGGTGTTGGGGGTCTGGTTGGACACGGGTGGGGTGTTGGGGGTCTGGTTGGGTGTTGGGGGATCTGGTTGGACACGGGTGGGGTGTTGGGGGATCTGGTTGGGTGTTGGGGGTCTGGTTGGACACGGGTGGGGTGTTGGGGGGTCTGGTTGGGTGTTGGGGGATCTAGTTGGACACGGGTGGGGTGTTGGGGGGTCTGGTTGGGTGTTGGGGGATCTGGTTGGACACAGGTGGGGTGTTGGGGGGGGTCTGGTTGGGTGTTGGGGGATCTGGTTGGACACAGGTGGGGTGTAGGGGGTCTGGTTGGGTGTTGGGGGGTCTGGTTGGGTGTTGGGGGGGTATGGTTGGGGGATCTGGTTGGACACGGGTGGGGTGTTGGGGGGTGTCTGGTTGGACACAGGTGGGGTGTGGGAGGGTCTGGTTGGGTGTTGGGGGATCTGGTTGGACACGGGTGGGGTATTGGGATCTGGTTGGACAGGGGTGGGGTGTTGGGGGTCTGGTTGGGTGTTGGGGGTCTGGTTGGACACGGGTGGGGTGTTGGGGGATCTGGTTGGGGGTCTGGTTGGACACGGGTGGGGTGTTGGGGGGTCTGGTTGGGTGTTGGGGGATCTAGTTGGACACGGGTGGGGTGTTGGGGGATCTAGTTGGACACAGGTGGGGTGTTGGGGGGTCTGGTTGGGTGTTGGGGGATCTGGTTGGACACAGGTGGGGTGTTGGGGGGGTCTGGTTGGGTGTTGGGGGATCTGGTTGGACACAGGTGGGGTGTAGGGGGTCTGGTTGGGTGTTGGGGGGGTCTGGTTGGGTGTTGGGGGGGTCTGGTTGGGTGTTGGGGGGGTCTGGTTGGGTGTTGGGGGGGTCTGGTTGGGTGTTGGGGGGGTCTGGTTGGGTGTTGGGGGATCTGGTTGGACACGGGTGGGGTGTTGGGGGGTGTCTGGTTGGACACAGGTGGGGTGTGGGAGGGTCTGGTTGGGTGTTGGGGGATCTGGTTGGACACGGGTGGGGTGTTGGGATCTGGTTGGACAGGGGTGGGGTGTTGGGGGTCTGGTTGGGTGTTTGGGGGATCTGGTTGGACACGGGTGGGGTGTTGGGGGTCTGGTTGGGTGTTGGGGGATCTGGTTGGACACGGGTGGGGTGTTGGGGGATCTGGTTGGGTGTCGGGGGTCTGGTTGGACACGGGTGGGGTGTTGGGGGTCTGGTTGGGTGTTGGGGGGTCTGGTTGGACACGGATGGGGTGTTGGGGGACTGGTTGGGTGTTGGGGGATCTAGTTGGACACAGGTGGGGTGTTGGGGGGTCTGGTTGGGTGTTGGGGGATCTGGACACAGGTGGGGTGTTGGGGGGTCTGGTTGGGTGTTGGGGGATCTGGTTGGACACAGGTGGGGTGTTGGGGGGTCTGGTTGGGTGTAGGGGGATCTGGTTGGACACAGGTGGGGTGTAGGGGGTCAGGTGGGGTGTAGGGGGTCTGGTGGGGTGTAGGGGGTCTGGTGGGGTGTAGGGGGGGTCTGGTTGGGTGTTGGGGGATCTGGTTGGACACGGGTGGGGTGTTGGGGGGGGTCTGGTTGGACACGGGTGGGGTGTGGGAGGGTCTGGTTGGGTGTTGGGGGATCTGGTTGGACACGGGTGGGGTGTTGGGATCTGGTTGGACAGGGGTGGGGTGTTGGGGGTCTGGTTGGGTGTTGGGGGATCTGGTTGGACACGGGTGGGGTGTTGGGGGATCTGGTTGGGTGTTGGGGGATCTGGTTGGACACGGGTGGGGTGTTGGGGGGTCTGGTTGGGTGTTGGGGGATCTGGTTGGACACAGGTGGGGTGTTGGGGGGTCTGGTTGGGTGTTGGGGGGGTATGGTTGGGTGTTGGGGGATCTGGTTGGACACGGGTGGGGTGTTGGGGGGTGTCTGGTTGGATACAGGTGGGGTGTGGGAGGGTCTGGTTGGGTGTTGGGGGATCTGGTTGGACACAGGTGGGGTGTTGGGATCTGGTTGGACAGGGGTGGGGTGTTGGGGGTCTGGTTGGGTGTTTGGGGGATCTGGTTGGACACGCGTGGGATGTTGGGGGATCTGGTTCGGATGTTGGGGGTCTGGTTGGACACGGGTGGGGTGTTGGGGGATCTGGTTGGGTGTTGGGGGTCTGGTTGGACACGGGTGGGGTGTTGGGGGGTCTGGTCGGGTGTTGGGGGATCTAGTTGGACACAGGTGGGGTGTTGGGGGGTCTGGTTGGGTGTTGGGGGATCTGGACACAGGTGGGGTGTTGGGGGGTCTGGTTGGGTGTTGGGGGATCTGGACACAGGTGGGGTGTTGGGGGGTCTGGTTGGGTGTTGGGGGATCTGGACACAGGTGGGGTGTTGGGGGGTCTGGTTGGGTGTTGGGGGATCTGGTTGGACACAGGTGGGGTGTTGGGGGGTCTGGTTGGGTGTAGGGGAATCTGGTTGGACACAGGTGGGGTGTAGGGGGTCTGGTGGGGTGTAGGGGGTCTGGTGGGGTGTAGGGGGGGTCTGGTTGGGTGTTGGGGGATCTGGTTGGACACGGGTGGGGTGTTGGGGGGGTCTGGTTGGACACGGGTGGGGTGTGGGAGGGTCTGGTTGGGTGTTGGGGGATCTGGTTGGACACGGGTGGGGTGTTGGGGGTCTGGTTGGGTGTTGGGGGATCTGGTTGGACACGGGTGGGGTGTTGGGGGTCGGGTTGGGTGTTGGGGGATCTAGTTGGACACAGGTGGGGTGTTGGGGGGTCTGGTTGGGTGTTGGGGGATCTGGTTGGACACAGGTGGGGTGTTGGGGGGTCTGGTTGGGTGTTGGGGGATCTGGTTGGACACAGGTGGGGTGTTGGGGGGTCTGGTTGGGTGTAGGGGGATCTGGTTGGACACAGGTGGGGTGTTGGGGGGTCTGGTTGGGTGTAGGGGGATCTGGTTTGACACAGGTGGGGTGTAGGGGGTCTGGTTGGGTGTTGGGGGGGTCTGGTTGGACACGGGTGGGGTGTTGGGGGGGGGGGGGGGGTCTGGTTGGACACGGGTGGGGTGTGGGAGGGTCTGGTTGGGTGTTGGGGGATCTGGTTGGACAGGGGTGGGGTGTTGGGGGGGGGGGGGCGGTCTGGTTGGACACGGGTGGGGTGTTGGGGGTCTGGTTGGGTGTTGGGGGATCTGGTTGGACAGGGGTGGGGTGTTGGGGGTCTGGTTGGGTGTTGGGGGATCTGGTTGGACACGGGTGGGGTGTTGGGGGTCTGGTTGGACACGGGTGGGGTGTTGGGGGTCTGGTTGGACACGGATCTGACGTCTTTTCTCTCCCCATAAGACATGTCCTGCCGTTCCCGACTGGCGACATTGAACGAGAAGCTGACGGCTCTGGAGAGGCGGATCGAATACATCGAAGCTCGGGTAGGTGCAGCTGCTGTACCCCATATCCATCCGTCACCCCAATAAAGAGGACCTGTCAGGAGAGAAATACGAGAGCCGCCATTGGTGAGAACTCTGGAGATCTCCGGGGCCGTCCTCCTCCCCGAGACTCTGAATATCTCCCCAGAGTTGTCCTCTGTATGGGAAGGATGAAGATGACGGCTCCTCTAGTTCCCTCCTGACAGCCCCCCCTTTCCTGTATCACCCCAACAACTGCCCCATCTATTATCATTTCTATCATGGCAGCTGCTTTCAGCATCCATCTTGCATGTTGAAGCCTCCGCCACCCCCCTTCCCCCGCAAATCTTACTACGTCCCCCCGCAGACCCTTTCATTCCATTTAAAATATTCTCCCCCTCCCCCATAGTATGGATGATCCGTCTGGAATGTTCTACATCTATGGATCAAGGTGGTGTAGCTGATGTAAAGCTCTATACACACCGCGGGCTGACTCCGCCCAGTCCGCTGACTCCTCCCACAGGGAGCTGCTTTATCCACTTCCCATCTGGGAGGGGGGGGGGGGATGGGGGCGGGTCTAGTGGTTAGTCAATGTTTTAGTTGCTACTTTAATGGGCCCCAAAATATATATCTCTTTTTTTTTTTTTCTTTTTTAAAGCGGAGGTTCACCCTAAAAAACATTTATACTTTTAAATAAATTAAAAAACATAGAAAAAATAGTTTTTACTTACCAGAAATCTGTGGTCTTCGCTTAAATTGACCATAAAATCCCCCCCACCCCCCACCAATGGCGACTCAAAAACCTTCAATCAGGGGGAGGGTCCTGTGTGGCACCGCCTATCTCTCCTGACACGGGTCCACACCGGACTACATCTCCCACAATGCATTGGTAGTGTAGGGTGGGCGGTGTCAGGGAAATAATTTTTTTTCCTGTCCCCGCCCCCTTAGCTGCGCTTGTGTCTGATAGGTCGGTCTAGGGCTGTGTGGTTTGGTTCCTCCCTCTGTACTCCACGCCGGGCAATAAAGCTGCTGTTTCCAAAAAAAAAAAGCAAAGATCAACTTTATTGTTCCGGCGTGACAGAGAACACCTCGCCCGGCTCCGCCCACAATGAAAGTGACACATCCGGTCATGCAGAGAGGGAAGCGAGGTCTCGGCTGCCCCTTTACATGGAGGATTGAGGAATTCCAATCAAACGTCCGCTGAGCCGAGTCCTCGACGAACGATTCCCGCTATACATAGGTTGTGCCCGGAGTTCCGCTTTACCCATCGCCATACTGAGGCCATCGCTTGCGGCTGCGCATGCATGGAGCGGGGGATGTGCTGTTGGTCTATAATTTGTTCAGTTGCTCTCACTATCTCACCTTTTTTTCATCTGTTTCTTTTATGTTTTTTTTTTTTTTACGCTTCCCCTTCCGGAATGGTGACGGTTGTAGAATAATTGTTGTGCTGCATGAACCCCTCCCCCACCCAGAGCTGCATGGCACCGCCTCCGCCGCCGTCCTTCTACTCCTCCCCAGATCTGCCGCGTGCTTCCAGTTTTCCGCACAATTGTCTGAATGTTTTTGTAAAAAAACAGAATTATTTTGTTATTTTGGGCTGCTGAAATGTATCTGTTCGGAGGTGATAGTGATACAATGTTTATTATTATTATATAAGTTCCGGGAAGGAAGGTCGATCGTAGGAGAGTTTGTGACAATCAGAATGTTTGAAGATCCCCCTTCACAAACGTTTACAAACGTCACCGCTCTATACAACCCGGCGCTGACAACCAGCCATGGGGGGCGGAGCTTTGATACCCCCCTCTGCCGTACTCTGCTCAACAACTTCCTCCCTGCCCCGGCATCCCTTTTTAGAAGTCCTGAGCGGGGGGGGCGGGGTTCGGCAATCATGTGACCACTGTGATTGGCTATGGTAGTGGTCCCGGGAACTATACCGATGGTGGGGACTGAGAATCTGACCGCTCGGTCTCTGTGTCCCGGGAGGGAGCAGTGAGCAGACACATTGACCCCGCCCAGTGGCGCACACGTGCAGCACGTGGGCATTCAGGCTCCACCCTTTTTGTTGCCGCACATGTGTGTCAGATTCAGCTTTTGCAGCTCACGTAATGCACGGGCTCCTGATCATGTGACCCCCTGTGAGAGCCAATCACAGCAGTCACGTGATTGGGAAGTATCGGAAGAGAATTGGGGGCGGGGTTATGACGGTGCCAACAGATAATAGAAACCAAGAATAGTTCAAATATAACATTTATTATAAACATAGTTTAAAAAGCTGATCAGATCGTTGTGTTTCATTGTACATTTCCATTTGGGTGGTCATTCGAGTAAAATTCAGGCTGTACAAAAGGTTATATGTTCGTGTGATATCCTGACATGTTTCGCCTGTTTGGCTTCATCGGGGGATTATCGAACCAACCAGAAGATACAAAGAACCCAAAAAAGACCCCCACCGCACTCAGGACCAGGACAGAGAGGGGGCACTGTGCAGCCACAGAGGACACATCCCGACCAGGTTAGAAAGTACTGATTGTGGACACAGGAGGGCGCCTGAAAACGTTACTTTTCCCTCTGCAAGCAATACCCAATCCATTCCATTTGGATGTGTTCTCCTATTCGCAGGCGCCCTCCTGTGTTCACCCTCAGTACTTTCCAACCTGGTCGCTTCTCTCTGTCTTGGTCCTGAGTACGGTGGTGATCTTTTTTGGGGACTTCTTTGTATCTTCTGGTTGGTTTGGTAATCCCCTGATGAAGCCAAATAGGCGAAACATGTCGGGATGTCACACGGACATATAACCTTTTGTACAGCCTGAATTTTACCTGTATGATCACCCAAATGGAAATGTACAATGAAACACAATATATATGCATTTATAATACATTTTTTATTTGAACTATTCTTGGTTTCTATTATCTGTTGGCACCGTCCTGATCCCACCCCAATTCTCTTCCAATATTTGACTTTTTGGGATGAGGTTTCGGATTCTATATGTACCTATGTCAGATTAGAAATGATTGGGAAGTCTGTCCTAACCCTCCCCCCCTCCCCCAAGGCATAAGAGCACTTAAGGGGATGCCAGGATTGGGTGGGGAGAGATTAATGCATTGCGCTGAATTGCATCAAGCTCAGTCAGAAACATCCTTCCCTGCCAGATGTGGCTCCTCCCCCCGACTCGTTTCACCCGCCATATGGGCTTAGTCATGTCTGGCGGGGAAGGGGATGTTTGGCCTTGTCTACTGTCAGTAAAGCTTGTTGCGAAAGCAAAAAAGTTAAGTCAGAACTTCAGCAATGTAGTGTCCTGGAGCTCCATCACCACCTTCTTCCGGGAACCTCATCTTTGGCTGTTTTGATTGGTCAGGATGACATCACTCCGCATGCATGGGGAGTTCCCATTACACTGAGCTGCAGTGCGGAGTGCCGGCTGAATGTGTATATAATATATTGAAGATCCCTTAGAACTGGTAGAGTTTGTCGGTTACCTTTGATGGGGGGTATTGGGGGATGTGATAGAAGTGAATTTCCTGTAATGCTAACAGCACAATTCAGCCATCGCCATGATTACTAATGAATCAACCCGACCCCCACCCACTGACAACCCGACCCCCACCCACTGACAACCCGACCCCCACCCACTGACAACCCGACCCCCACCCACTGACACCCCCACCCACTGACACCCCCACCCACTGACAACCCGACCCCCACCCACTGACAACCCGACCCCCACCCACTGACAACCCGACCCCCACCCACTGACAGCCCCACCCCAACCCACCGAAAAACCAAGCCCCCACCCACTGACAGCCCCACCCACTGACAGCCCCACCCACTGACAGCCCCACCCACTGACAGCCCCACCCACTGACAGCCCCACCCACTGACAGCCCCACCCACTGACAGCCCCACCCACTGACAGCCCCACCCACTGACAGCCCCACCCACTGACAGCCCCACCCACTGACAGCCCCACCCACTGACAGCCCCACCCACTGACAGCCCCACCCACTGACAGCCCCACCCACTGACAGCCCCACCCACTGACAGCCCCACCCCAACCCACTGACAGCCCCACCCCAACCCACTGACAGCCCCACCCCCACCCACTGACAGCCCCACCCCCACCCACTGACAGCCCCACCCCCACCCACTGACAGCCCCACCCCCACCCACTGACAGCCCCACCCCCACCCACTGACAGCCCCACCCCCACCCACTGACAGCCCCACCCCCACCCACTGACAGCCCCACCCCCACCCACTGACAGCCCCACCCCCACCCACTGACAGCCCCACCCCCACCCACTGACAGCCCCACCCCAACCCACTGACAGCCCCACCCCAACCCACTGACAGCCCCACCCCAACCCACTGACAGCCCCACCCCAACCCACCGACAACCCATCCCCCACCCACCGACAACCCGACCCCCGCCCACCGACAACCCGACCCTAATGAACCCTTTCTCTATCCCTCGCCATCCAGGCCGGGAGCTGTGTGACTTCTGTGCTGCAAAATATGAAGTGCCAAAATACATTTATACAGACAATGTGCTGGCAGAGGTCGGGGCTGAGATAGTCAGGAGGCGGCCATGAGTCTCCGGGGAAGGGGGGGCCAGGCTCAGACAATTGCCCCTAATTGCAGGTAATCGCATGCCAATCCCTGCGATGGCGGTACAGTCTGATCAAGATTCGGGAAATCCCAATACAAGATGGCAGCCGGCCTCATTGGGAGTCCCAGCAAATGTGTAGGTGATTGGGGGGGGGGTGAAGGCGATGGGTATGGGGGGGGTGTAGGTGGTGGTGGGGGGGT
Source organism: Lithobates clamitans (assembly GCA_037952925.1). NCBI lineage: Eukaryota > Metazoa > Chordata > Amphibia > Anura > Ranidae > Lithobates > Lithobates clamitans. Next base: position 44,067 of record JBBGZY010003713.1, read on the forward strand.
GAAGGCGATGGGTATGGGGGGGGTGTAGGTGGTGGTGGGGGGGGTTTAGGCGATGGGTAGGGTTTAGGTGGTGGGGGGGTGTGGGGGAGGTGTGGGCGATTGGGGGGGTGTAGGCGATGGAAAGGTATGGGGGGTGTGGGGTGTAGGTGATGGGGAGGTGTGGGGTGTAGGCGATGAGAGGTGTGGGGTGTAGGCGATGGGAAGGTATATGGGGGGGGTGGGGTGTAGGCGGTGGGGGAGGTGTGGGGTGGAGGTGTGGGGTGGGGGAGGTGTGGGGTGTAGGCGATGGGAAGGTATGGGGGGGGTGGGGTGTAGGCGATGGGGAGGTGTGGGGTGGGGGAGGTGTGGGGTGTAGGCGATGGGGAGGTGGGGGAGGTGTGGGGTGTAGGCGATGGGGAGGTGGGGGAGGGGTGGGGTGTAGGCGATGGGGTGGGGGAGGTGTGGAGTGGGGTGTAGGCGGTGGGGGAGGGGTGGGTGTAGACGATGGGGTGGTGGAGGTGTGGGTTCAGCTTGTCACATTGTCTCCACTTAGATTGGACACACGAATGTGATTGGATATTCGATGTTTCCTGTGTGTAGATTGTGATCATGTGACCTCTTCTGTACTTTCTGCACGCTTTATAATGATTTTGGATGTTTTCTGAGTAATTACAATAAAATCCATTTACTATGAAGAACTCGTGTGCGCTCTCTCTCTCTCTCTCTCTCTGTCCATGTCATGTTATATAAGCTCCGCCCACATCAGGGCACCATAATGACCAGGTTGGGGGGAGGGGGCTCTATTAATTTTGTGTGTTCCGTCGTAAGTCGATCTAAAGATTTGTCGGATCTGAGGGGCCCCACATTACATTCAGGTTATAAAGAGACTTCATCCTTCTGGGATCTGCCCCGGGATAGTCTGTAGGGGGCGATATGCCTCAGCATACAATCTATAGTCCTAGTGACTGATCACAATTCGTCTTTCACTGATCTGATGTACCAACCAGCAGAGAGATTCCTTATTACTTATACTAGTACAGCAACCCCAAAGTGTTACTTTGTGTCTCTCCATCTCCTATCTGAACAAAGTAACATTGTTTATAAACATTGATCAGACAGGGGATAGAGAGATACAAAGTAACATTGTTTATAAACATTGATCAGACGGGAGATGGAGAGATACAAAGTATCATTGTTTATAAATGAGGGGGCCTTGTGTGTGTAGTACCCTCTGGACCTTTAGGAGGGGGGGGGGCAAGAAGGTGAATTCTGCACCCGCTGAGCACATGGGGCCCCCGTTGATGACGTAGGTTAGTACACAGACAGGTTATTCATCAATAACTGATTTTCCTTTTTCTTGTATGCCGCCTGATTCTAGTATTGTGGTTGGCGGTGAAGGTGGGGGGCAGATGAGTCTTCACCCCCCTCACCCTGACTTTCCACCATACTGCCAGCTTAAAGAGAACCGGTCACTCTGACGGCTGCCATTCACAGCTGAAACTCCCATCCAGCTCTGACAGACATCTGGAAGCAGTGGCAGTTACCTGCCTGGAACTGGCACCATATCCCGGAGGTCTCCAGCGCTGTAGAGGAGTCTCATCTTGTGTAGAAGCTGCCATGACAGGTCCCCTTTAGCTGCCTCTGTTCTTTCTCATGGATCTGTGTGCATGCTCTGCTGTGCTGCTTTGTATTGGCAGATGGACCCCCCTCGTCTCATACAGATTGTACCGTCCGGGTGTTTGACTTCCTCCTCTTTTGTGTGAATTTGTTTGTTAGAGGGCCAGTAGACCCAAAAAAGGGTCACCACATTATATGAAAGAGCTGCTAATACCGTCTGCAAGTATTTATGTTCTGGATCTAGACCCGACCTCAGATCAATCAAGAAGCCCAGCTGGTGCCATGCGTCCTTGGGGTGGGGGGTCACGGGCAGGAACATTACCTTAACCCCTTCATGACTAGGTCAAAATAAACCTTAAATCCCAAACCAACTTTGCAGCTTTGACACGTGTTATTAAAACTGTACATATCATTATAACCATCACAACCGTCAGTCTATAGAAACTTGGAAGGCGCCCTTAACCAATATGGCCACTGCACATTTTGGTTCCGGATGTGACGTCAGCTGGAATTACCGCCACTATGCGGAGCTGAGAACATTGACTTTTAAAGATGAAACGCGTAGGGTTGCACTTCCGTTGACTTTATATCCAGAATAAGAAGTGTGCAGTGGCCATCTTGTATGAGGGCACCTTCCACATTTCTATAGGCTCAAGATGTTTTTTTTTTTTTATTGCCCACAGATGGATCGAATTTCCCAGGCTACAGCTCCATGTTTCGCCCTGCCCACAGGGCTTAATCATAGAGGCCTCTGACGAAGCCCCGTGGGCAAGACGAAACATGTCAGAGGAGCCTGGGCCAGTACATAGGCTGTTTAGGAGTGAGTCACACTTTGCATGGTTGTGAAGGGGTTAAGGCCTGAATAGCACCAGAATGCAGAGTGCAGCAATAGAAGCGTGTTCGTGGCGGGCAGCCTTATTTAAAATGAAGGCTCTATGACCCACCTCAGAAAATTTGTGGACGTGATGCAGCGCTCTTTCATATAAATTGAATGTTTTTTGGCTCTTCGGTGATTTATTTACATATTTCTTTATTTAATCCATATCTTCTATTTCCACAGGTGACCAAAGGCGAAACGCTGACATAGACCCTCCCCCCCGCCTGTTACACTGAAATATTTTATATACAGATATACACTATGGACTTCTCATCCTCCAATCCGCCTCTGATACCCCTCCCCCTCCTCTCTGTACACTGGCCGAACACTTCACAAGACAACGGTTGAGCGTAGATGTCCCCTCCGATCATTCCTGTGCCGCGTCCTCGAGAGACCTCGCCTGCGGAGAAGGACGCGCGGCTCGCCGTCTGTACAAAACACATTAAACACGAGATGTTCCGAGAACTGGTCACTGTGCCAAGCAGACGCTTTCTACGTTTCTTTTATTTTTTTTTTCTTTTGTATCCGTGTTGCGTAATCTATAAATTGTTTAAAAATAAATGTATACGGTGACTTTGGTGTTCTGGTGGTCTTCTGATTTTACAGGTCGTTTCCATCGTTCTAATTTTTCGGCAAAGCCGGTTACTCTGTAACATCCATTGCATCAATTCTTTATTGGCTTCATGGCAGGATACAGCAGTAACACGTCCAATGCGTTTCGTCTCTAGCCGAAACGCGCTAGTGTGTTGTTGCTGTATCCTGCCATGCAGACAATAAAGAATGGATGCTACCGAGTAGCCATCTTTGTATTAGAGGATCATTGCTGCATTCCAAAGCCACTTGGGCCAGAGCATCGGTTCCCAGTCTCCCAAGTAATGTGTGGTGGAGCTTGTCTTCTCTGTTGGTCTGTGTACTCATTTATACATCATTCCATTAGATGGCGCTCTCTAGCTGGGCCTGTTCTCCTCTGTCTCTAGCTGGGACTGGCCCCTCCGTCTCTAGCTGGGACTGGCCCCTCCGTCTCTAGCTGGGACTGGCCCCTCCGTCTCTAGCTGGGACTGGCCCCTCCGTCTCTAGCTGGGACTGACTCCCTCCCGTCTCTAGCTGGCACTGGCCCCTCCGTCTCTAGCTGGGACTGGCCCCTCCGTCTCTAGCTGGGACTGGCCCCTCCGTCTCTAGCTGGGACTGGCCCCTCCGTCTCTAGCTGGGACTGGCCCCTCCGTCTCTAGCTGGGACTGGCCCCTCCGTCTCTAGCTGGGACTGGCCCCTCCGTCTCTAGCTGGGACTGGCCCCTCCGTCTCTAGCTGGGACTGGCCCCTCCGTCTCTAGCTGGGACTGGCCCCTCCGTCTCTAGCTGGGACTGACTCCCTCCCGTCTCTAGCTGGCACTGGCCCCTCCGTCTCTAGCTGGCACTGGCCCCTCCGTCTCTAGCTGGGACTGACTCCCTCCCGTCTCTAGCTGGGACTGGCGCCCCTCCCGTCTCTAGCTGGCACTGGCGCCCCTCCCGTCTCTAGCTGGCACTGGCGCCCCTCCCGTCTCTAGCTGGCACTGGCCCCCCTCCCGTCTCTAGCTGGCACTGGCCCCCCTCCCGTCTCTAGCTGGCACTGGCCCCCCTCCCGTCTCTAGCTGGCACTGGCCCCCCTCCCGTCTCTAGCTGGCACTGGCCCCCCCTCCCGTCTCTAGCTGGCACTGGCCCCCCCTCCCGTCTCTAGCTGGCACTGGCCCCCCTCCCGTCTCTAGCTGGCACTGGCCCCCCTCCCGTCTCTAGCTGGCACTGGCCCCCCTCCCGTCTCTAGCTGGCACTGGCCCCCCTCCCGTCTCTAGCTGGCACTGGCCCCCCTCCCGTCTCTAGCTGGCACTGGCCCCCCTCCCGTCTCTAGCTGGCACTGGCCCCCCTCCCGTCTCTAGCTGGCACTGGCCCCCCCTCCCGTCTCTAGCTGGCACTAGCCCCCCCTCCCGTCTCTAGCTGGCACTGGCCCCCCTCCCGTCTCTAGCTGGCACTGGCCCCCCTCCCGTCTCTAGCTGGCACTGGCCCCCCTCCCGTCTCTAGCTGGCACTGGCCCCCCTCCCGTCTCTAGCTGGCACTGGCCCCCCCTCCCGTCTCTAGCTGGCACTGGCCCCCCTCCCGTCTCTAGCTGGCACTGGCCCCCCTCCCGTCTCTAGCTGGCACTGGCCCCCCTCCCGTCTCTAGCTGGCACTGGCCCCCCTCCCGTCTCTAGCTGGCACTGGCCCCCCTCCCGTCTCTAGCTGGGACTGGCCCCCCTCCCGTCTCTAGCTGGGACTGGCCCCCCTCCCGTCTCTAGCTGGGACTGATCCCCCTCCCATCCACCAGTATAGAGGGGCTTTTCCCAATGAACTGGTTTTGGTAGGTCTAAAAAAACAAAATATTTTACACCAGAGTTTCTCTGCCTGATATAGAGAGTTAATCACTTGCCTACCGGGCACTCTGACCCCCTTCCTGCCCAGGCCAATTTTCAGAGCTGTCACACTTTAAATGCCAATTGCACAGTCATGCTACACTGTGCTCATGTGACATTTTTATCATTTTCTTCACACAAATAGAGCTTTCTTTTGGTGGTATTTAATCACTGCTGAGTTTTTTTTTTTATTTTTTACAAAAAAAGAAAAAACTAATTTTGATGAAAAAAAGTGTTTCTTGGTTTCTGTCAGTGAATTTTGTAAACAAGTAATTTTTCTCTGAAAATCCAAATGATAATTTAGAGATGATTAAAGGACAGCTGCTAGCATTGATCACGTCCCATATGCTCGTGCCAAAAAGTTGTATACCAATATAATGCTGCGCCATCCAAATGTAATCATACGGTAACCGTACTAAATGATAATATTACTGGCTGCAGTTAAATAGTGGTGGTGAGATATTCTATTCCCTAGGAACAGAGTATCTCACCACCACTATTTAACTGTAGCCAGTATGATTTAGTACGGTTACTATATGATTACATTTGGATGGTGCAGCATTATATTGGTATAAAAGTAATTTTCCTCCTTCACTGATGTGCGCTGATATGCCTCACTGATGGGTGGCAATGATGACAAGCACTGACTGGCATCCCTAATGGGTACTGGGTGGCGCTGTATTGTAATTAGTGCCCTGATTACCTGTCTTGCTGTCCCCTGCGAGGAGATGCCACTGATTGGCTCTCTTCTCACACACTCTGTCAGTGTGAGGCGACGAGAGCCTATTACATCATCTCTGTGTTTACATGTGACCGGCTGTGATTGGACACAGCCGATCACATGGTTAGAGAGCCGTGGCTCTTTACAGAGATTGGGGTTGCGCCGTGTCCTAGCAACAGGGTGAGGCCACGGAGCGGCCATTCTGGGACGACGTCATTTGGCGGTGGACGGCGAGCGGTTAAAGTACTTAAAGGAGAAGTTATGGGGAAAGCTGGCTTGGCTGGACGTCTCTGGATCCCAGGAATGTCGTTCGTTTTGCACTCCTGTGACCCGTTTCCAGCAGACAGCGGGCTGAAGTCGTCCTCTGCTGACCTCCACCAATGTCAGTCCAGGCACCGCGTTACCGTGACAATAAAGTCTGGATCTGCCGGGTGCCTGGACCAACACCCCGTTCGGCGAGCCACTGAGAGACTGAGCCGGCCCCTCCACAGCCCAGCGCTCCGATGAGCGAGGAGGAAGCAAAGCGGAGAGCTGTGACTGGCAGGCTACAGCGCTTTGAAAACTGAGCGATCGGCGGTATTCGATCGCTCGGTTCTCAGCGTTAAAGCCAGCAGGGGGACAGATGCAGCATCCACCTAGGTCCTATTCTTTTCATTTATGCCAACAAAGCCAATGTTGGGGCATTGTTTATGCCCACTTGCACCCAGGCATTGTCTACCCCACTGGTCAGTCTGGCCTCCCGAAAGTCTGAAGGACAGTAATACTTAGGACTTTGCATAGATCCTGATCTAAGGCACTGCTGCCTCTGACTGCTGTGACATGAGGAAGGAAAGCCCTGCTCCTCTACCAAGAGACTGTGCAGAACAAGGCATGGTAAGTCAGCAATGGGGAATAGATCAGCTGCAGGGAGACCACAGGAAACGTGACTGCTTCTTGTCTTCTGTCATTTTACGAGTAAAGTTTCCACAATTCAGCTTTTTTTTTTTTAACCATTTCTCCCAGCATTGACTCTGGTTACAGGAAATAATCTGGGCTCTGCCTCTATAGACACGAGGCACTGCAAAAGACATAGCACCATCTAGTGGCTATACCAGTGCATCTACAGGAGAAGTTCAGTTTAGCTTAGTGTCCAGGGGAGGTAGGACATCTCTACCCAGGTTGGAGGACCAGTGATGAGCTTGGATGAGGATCCGACCCCGGCCTGCAGGGAAGCTGTCAACTCTACAGGCCAATCCCTGCCCCACATACTTACATATACACGCCCCCTTGTATACATGTGGCTGCGGAGAGGGGAATGCCAAGGTGGTAGATGTTTGGGGCGTACAGGTGACCCCTTCCTGGAGGACCCACATGGGATTGAATCTGAAATGCCCAACTCAACCTTATTAGGACCTTCAGGTTGAAGATTCTTCTATCAGCAGCTGCTGGTGGCATCATAGCGCCCCCCCCCGCCCTCCAGGATGTTCACCTTAGTAGCCGCTGTTGCTTGCAGATTCATACTGGAAATTCAATGTGATGGACATTCTGCTCCTCAGTGACATTATCAACCCCCAAATCAGGACAGTCACAGCCAGTGCCGGGACAAGGTCAGC
>JBBGZY010003714.1:0-119195 GCA_037952925.1 Lithobates clamitans
GACACATCATTCCCTATAGGGACCCAATGTCTTGACCTGCTTTTATAGAGACCCTTCATCCCCCCCCCACGACACCTGTCCCTATAGAGATCCCCTCCCCCCAACACCTGTCCCTATAGAGATCCCAACATCTGTCCCTATAGGGACCCCTCACTCCGACACCTGTCCCTATAGGGACCCCCTCACTCCGACACCTGTCCCTATAGGGACCCCCTCACTCCGACACCTGTCCCTATAGAGATCCCAACATCTGTCCCTATAGGGACCCCTCACTCCGACACCTGTCCCTATAGAGATCCCGACACCTGTCCTTATAGGGACCCCCTCACCCAGACACCTGTCCCTATAGAGATCCCGACACCTGTCCCTATAGGGACCCCTCACTCCGACACCTGTCCCTATAGGGACCCCTCACTCCGACACCTGTCCCTATAGAGATCCCCCCCCCCAACACCTGTCCTATAGAGATCCCCTCCCCCCGACACCTGTCCCTATAGAGACCCCCTCACCTGTCCCTATAGGGACCCCTCACCCAGACACCTGTCCCTATAGGGACCCCCAACCCTATATAGAAACGCCCTCCCCCCGACCCTATATAGAGACACCCCCCCGACACCTGTCCCTATATAGAGAACCCCCTCCCCCCGAAACCTGTCCCTATATAGAGACCCCCTCCCCCCGACACCTGTCCCTATAGAGACCCCCTCCCCCCCGACCCTATAGAGATCCCCTCCCCCCGACACCTGTCCCTATAGAGATCCCCTCCCCCCGACCCTATAGAGATCCCCTCCCCCCGTCCCTATAGAGATCCCCTCCCCCCGACCCTATAGAGATCCCCTCCCCCCGACCCTATAGAGATCCCCTCCCCCCGTCCCTATAGAGATCCCCTCCCCCCCACACCTATCCCTATAGGGAGCCCCCTCACACCTGTCCCTATAGGGAGCCCTCCCCCCAACCCTATAGAGACCCCTCACCCCGACACCTGTCCCAATAGAGACCCCCCTCCCCCCCGTCCCTATAGAGATCCCCTCCCCTCGGCACCTGTCCCTATAGGGATCCCCTCCCCCCCACCTGTCCCTATAGGGATCCCCTCCCCCCGACCCTATAGGGATCCCCTCCCCCCCACACCTATCCCTATAGGGACCCTCCTCATACCTGTCCCTATATTGAGCCCCCACACACCTGTCCCTATAGGGAGCTCCCCCCCCCCAACCCTATAGAGACCCCCTCCCCTCGGCACCTGTCCCTATGGAGATCCCCTCCCCCCCGTCCCTATAGAGATCCCCTCCCCTCGGCACCTGTCCCTATGGAGATCCCCTCCCCCCGACACCTGTCCCTATAGAGATCCCCTCCCCCGACACCTGTCCCTATAGAGACCCCCTCACCTGTCCCTATAGGGACCCCGACCCTATATAGAGACCCCCCCCTGTCCCTATATAGAGACCCCCTCCCCCGACACCTGTCCCTATATAGAGACCCCCCCCCCTGTCCCTATATGGAGACCCCCTCCCCGACACCTGTCCCTATATAGAGACCCCCCTCCCCCGACACCTGTCCCTATATTAGAGACCCCCTCCCCCGACACCTGTCCCTATATAGAGACCCCCCTCCCCCGAAACCTGTCCCTATATAGAGACCCCCTCCCCCCCGACACCTGTCCCTATAGGGATCCTCTCCCCCCCTGACACCTGTCCCTATAGGGATCCCCTCCCCCCGACCCTATAGAGATCCCCTCCCCCCGACACCTGTCCCTATAGAGATCCCCCTCCCCCCAACCCTATAGAGATCCCCTCCCCCCCCACACCTATAGGGACCCTCCTCATACCTGTCCCAATAGAGATCCCCTCCCCCCGACACCTGTCCCTATAGAGGCCCCCTCCCCCCGACACCTGTCCCTATGGAGATCCCCTCCCCCCGACACCTGTCCCTATGGAGATCCCCTCCCCCTGAAGACCTGTCCCTATGGAGATCCCCTCCCCCCGAAGACCTGTCCCTATGGAGATCCCCTCCCCCCGAAGACCTGTCCCTATGGAGATCCCCTCCCCCCGAAAACCTGTCCCTATGGAGATCCCCTCCCCCCGAAGACCTGTCCCTATAGAGATCCCCTCCCCCCGACACCTGTCCCTATAGAGATCCCCTCCCCCCGAAGACCTGTCCCTATAGAGATCCCCTCCCCCCGACACCTGTCCCTATAGAGATCCCCTCCCCCCGACACCTGTCCCTATAGAGATCCCCTCCCCCCGACACCTGTCCCTATAGAGATCCCCTCCCCCCCGACACCTGTCCCTATAGAGATCTCCTCCCCCCGACACCTGTCCCTATAGAGATCCCCTCCCCCCGACACCTGTCCCTATAGAGATCTCCTCCCCCCGACACCTGTCCCTATAGAGATCCCCTCCCCCCCGACACCTGTCCCTATAGAGATCCCCCTCCCCCGACACCTGTCCCTATAGAGATCTCCTCCCCCCGACACCTGTCCCTATAGGAACCCCTCCCCCCGACACCTGTCCCTATAGGAACCCCTCCCCCCGACACCTGTCCCTATAGAGGTCCCCCCCCCCCCGACACCTGTCCCTATGGAGATCCCCTCCCCCCGAAGACCTGTCCCTATAGAGATCCCCCCCCCCCCGACACCTGTCCCTATGGAGATCCCCTCCCCCGAAGACCTGTCCCTATAGAGGCCCCCTCCCCCCGACACCTGTCCCTATGGAGATCCCCTCCCCCCGACACCTGTCCCTATAGGAACCCCTCCCCCCGACACCTGTCCCTATAGAGGTCCCCTCCCCCCGACACCTGTCCCTATAGAGATCCCCCCCCCCCCCCCGACACCTGTCCCTATGGAGATCCCCTCCCCCCGAAGACCTGTCCCTATAGAGGCCCCCTCCCCCGACACCTGTCCCTATGGAGATCCCCTCCCCCCGAAGACCTGTCCCTATAGAGATCCCCTCCCCCCGACACCTGTCCCTATAGAGATTCCCCCCCCCCCCCCGACACCTGTCCCTATGGAGATCCCCTCCCCCCGAAGACCTGTCCCTATAGAGATCCCCTCCCCCCGACACCTGTCCCTATAGAGATCCCCCCCCCCCGACACCTGTCCCTATGGAGATCCCCTCCCCCCGACACCTGTCCCTATAGAGATCCCCTCCCCCCGACACCTGTCCCTATAGAGATCTCCTCCCCCCGACACCTGTCCCTATAGAGATCCCCTCCCCCCGACACCTGTCCCTATAGAGATCTCCTCCCCCCGACACCTGTCCCTATAGAGATCCCCTCCCCCCCGACACCTGTCCCTATAGAGATCCCCCTCCCCCCGACACCTGTCCCTATAGAGATCTCCTCCCCCCGACACCTGTCCCTATAGGAACCCCTCCCCCCGACACCTGTCCCTATAGGAACCCCTCCCCCCGACACCTGTCCCTATAGAGGTCCCCTCCCCCCGACACCTGTCCCTATAGAGGCCCCCTCCCCCCGACACCTGTCCCTATAGAGGCCCCCTCCCCCGACACCTGTCCCTATGGAGATCCCCTCCCCCCGAAGACCTGTCCCTATAGAGATCCCCTCCCCCCGACACCTGTCCCTATAGAGATCCCCTCCCCCCGACACCTGTCCCTATGGAGATCCCCTCCCCCCCGAAGACCTGTCCCTATAGAGATCCCCTCCCCCCGACACCTGTCCCTATAGAGATCCCCCCCCCCCCCCGACACCTGTCCCTATGGAGATCCCCTCCCCCCGAAGACCTGTCCCTATAGAGGCCCCCTCCCCCCGACACCTGTCCCTATGGAGATCCCCCTCCCCCCGAAGACCTGTCCCTATAGAGATCCCCTCCCCCCGACACCTGTCCCTATAGAGATTCCCCCCCCCCCCGACACCTGTCCCTATGGAGATCCCCTCCCCCCGAAGACCTGTCCCTATAGAGATCCCCTCCCCCCGACACCTGTCCCTATAGAGATCCCCCCCCCCCCCGACACCTGTCCCTATGGAGATCCCCTCCCCCCGAAGACCTGTCCCTATAGAGGCCCCCTCCCCCCGACACCTGTCCCTATGGAGATCCCCTCCCCCGAAGACCTGTCCCTATAGAGATCCCCTCCCCCCGACCCTATAGAGATCTCCCCCCCTGACACCTGTCCCTATAGGAACCCCTCCCCCTGACACCTGTCCCTATAGGAACCCCTCCCCCCGACACCTGTCCCTATAGGAACCCCTCCCCCCGACCCTATAGAAACCCCTCCCCCCGACACCTGTCCCTATAGGACCCCCTCCCCCTGACCCTATAGAGACCCATTCACCCCGACACCTGTCTCTATAGAGACCCCCTCCCAACTGTCCCTATAGGGAGCCCCCTCACACCTGTCCCTATAGGGACCCCTCACCCCGACACCTGTCCCTATAGGGACCCCTCACCCCGACACCTGTCCCTATAGGGACCCCTCACCCCGACACCTGTCCCTATAGGGACCCCTCACCCCGACACCTGTCCCTATAGGGACCCCTCCCAACTGTCCCTATAGGGAGCCCCCTCACACCTGTCCCTATAGGGACCCCTCACCCCGACACCTGTCCCTATAGGGACCCCTCACCCCGACACCTGTCCCTATAGGGACCCCTCCCCCCGACACCTGTCCCTATAGAGATCCCCTCCCCCCGACACCTGTCCCTATAGGGAGCCCCCTCACACCTGTCCCTATAGAGATCCCCTCCCCCCGACACCTGTCCCTATAGGGAGCCCCCTCATACCTGTCCCTATAGGGAGCCCCCTCACACCTGTCCCTATAGAGATCCCCTCCCCCCAGGGATGAGGCAGTACAGAGGGTTCTACACCACAACACGTGACCGGGACGTCTGTTAGTTACACTGTTGCCCCTGACAACCAGGACTTTATATGACAGGAAGATGGATGCTAGAGGCAACGTCCATTTCCCCAGCACAGAACAGCCCCGGTAATACCTCGTCCTCCCCTCATTTCCCCAGCACAGAACAGCCCCGGTAATTCCCCGGTAGTTCCCCGTCCTCCGCAGCACAGAGTAGCCCCGGTAGTTCCCCGGTGGTGCCCCGGTAATGCCCCGTCCTCCCCTCCCCAGCACAGAACAGCCCCGGTGGTGCCCCGGTAATGCCCCGTCCTCCCTAGCACAGAGTAGCCCCGGTAGTTGCCCGGTGGTGCCCCGGTAGTTCCCCGTCCTCCTCTCACCTCTCCCGGCTCTTCTGTCCGTCTTCTCCGCGCTGAGAATTCCGCCAATATCTGATCCTCTGACTGACCGCTCGTACTTATATACAATATCCGCCCCCTTCACCGGACACGCCCACTCCGCTTCCAGAAACGTCTGGAACTTTCACCACATATGGCGGTAGGAGCCGCCCCTTCACCCAGACAGCCAATCAGAGGAGATTCCGGCTCCAGAGAGGGAGGGGGCCACGCCCACTGTACCTTCGCTCTGCTCGCCTCTTCGGGGGCGTGGCTTTCTGGTGCTGAGGAGGAAGTTCTGGAAAACGCTAGAAGGAGAAGAGGGAGCCATGTGCTTGTTACCCCGGGCAACCGAGGACAGGGGGCCATGTGCTTGTTACCCCGGGCAACCGAGGACAGGGGGCCATGTGCTTGTTACCCGGGGCAACCGAGGACAGGGAGCCATGTGCTTGTTACCCCGGGCAACCGAGGACAGGGAGCCATGTGCTTGTTACCCCGGGCAACCGAGGACAGGGAGCCATGTGCTTGTTACCCCGGGCAACCAAGGACAGGGAGCCGTGTGCTTGTTACCCCGGGCAACCGAGGACAGGGAGCCATGTGCTTGTTACCCGGGGCAACCGAGGAGAGGGGGCCATGTGCTTGTTACCCCGGGCAACCGAGGACAGGGAGCCATGTGCTTGTTACCCCGGGCAACCGAGGAGAGGGGGCCATGTGCTTGTTACCCCGGGCAACTAAGGAGAGGGGAGCCATGTGCTTGTTACCCCGGGCAACCGAGGAGATGGGGCCATGTGCTTGTTACCCCGGGCAACCGAGGACAGGGAGCGATGTGCTTGTTACCCCGGGCAACCGAGGACAGTGGCAACTGAGGAGAGGGGGCCATGTGCTTGTTACCCTGGGCAACCGAGGAGAGGGAGCCATGTGCTTGTTACCCTGGGCAACTGAGGAGAGGGGGCCATGTGCTTGTTACCCTGGGCAACCGAGGAGAGGGAGCCATGTGCTTGTTACCCGGGGCAACCGAGGACAGGGAGCCATGTGCTTGTTACCCCGGGCAACCGAGGACAGGGAGCCATGTGCTTGTTACCCCGGGCAACCGAGGACAGGGAGCCATGTGCTTGTTACCCGGGGCAACCGAGGAGAGGGGGCCATGTGCTTGTTACCCCGGGCAACCGAGGACAGGGAGCCATGTGCTTGTTACCCGGGGCAACCGAGGAGAGGGAGCCATGTGCTTGTTACCCTGGGCAACCGAGGACAGGGAGCCATGTGCTTGTTACCCCAGGCAACCGAGGACAGGGAGCCATGTGCTTGTTACCCCGGGCAACCGAGGAGAGGGGAGCCATGTGCTTGTTACCCGGGGCAACCGAGGACAGGGGGCCATGTGCTTGTTACCCCGGGCAACCGAGGAGAGGGGAGCCATGTGCTTGTTACCCTGGGCAACCGAGGACAGGGAGCCATGTGCTTGTTACCCCAGGCAACCGAGGACAGGGAGCCATGTGCTTGTTACCCCGGGCAACCGAGGAGAGGGGAGCCATGTGCTTGTTACCCCGGGCAACCGAGGACAGGGAGCCATGTGCTTGTTACCCCGGGCAACCGAGGACAGGGAGCGATGTGCTTGTTACCCCGGGCAACCGAGGACAGGGAGCCATGTGCTTGTTACCCCGGGCAACCGAGGACAGGGAGCCATATGCTTGTTACCCTGGGCAACCGAGGAGAGGGAGCCATGTGCTTGTTACCCTGGGCAACCGAGGAGAGGGAGCCATGTGCTTGTTACCCCGGGCAACCGAGAGGGGGTCATGTGCTTGTTACCCCGGGCAACCGAGGACAGGGAGCCGTGTGCTTGTTACCCCAGGCAACTGAGGAGAGGGAGCGATGTGCTTGTTACCCCGGGCAACTGAGGAGAGGGGCAACTGAGGCGAGGGGGCCATGTGCTTGTTACCCTGGGCAACCGAGGAGAGGGAGCCATGTGCTTGTTACCCCGGGCAACCGAGAGGGGGTCATGTGCTTGTTACCCCGGGCAACCGAGGACAGGGAGCCGTGTGCTTGTTACCCCAGGCAACTGAGGAGAGGGAGCGATGTGCTTGTTACCCCGGGCAACTGAGGAGAGGGGCAACTGAGGAGAGGGGGCCATGTGCTTGTTACCCTGGGCAACCGAGGAGAGGGAGCCATGTGCTTGTTACCCCGGGCAACCGAGAGGGGGTCATGTGCTTGTTACCCCGGGCAACCGAGGACAGGGAGCCGTGTGCTTGTTACCCCAGGCAACTGAGGAGAGGGAGCGATGTGCTTGTTACCCCGGGCAACTGAGGAGAGGGGCAACTGAGGCGAGGGGGCCATGTACTTGTTACCCAGGGCAACCGAGGAGAGGGGGCCATGTGCTTGTTACCCAGGGCAACCGAGGACAGGGGGCCATGTGCTTGTTACCCCGGGCAACCGAGGACAGGAGAGCCATGTGGTTGTTACCCCGGGCAACCAAGGACAGGGAGCCGTGTGCTTGTTACCCCGGGCAACCGAGGACAGGGAGCCGTGTGCTTGTTACCCCGGGCAACCGAGGACAGGGAGCCGTGTGCTTGTTACCCCGGGCAACCGAGGACAGGGAGCCGTGTGCTTGTTACCCCGGGCAACCGAGGAGAGGAGCAACCGAGGAGAGGGGAGCCATGTGCTTGTTACCCTGGGCAACCGAGGAGAGGGGGCCATGTGCTTGTTACCCCGGGCAACCGAGGAGAGGGAGCGATGTGCTTGTTACCCCGGGCAACCGAGGACAGGGGGCCATGTGCTTGTTACCCCGGGCAACCGAGGAGAGGGAGCGATGGGCTTGTTACCCCGGGCAACCGAGGACAGGGAGCCATGTGGTTGTTACCCCGGGCAACCAAGGACAGGGAGCCGTGTACTTGTTACCCTGGGAAACCAAGGAGAGGGGGCCATGTGCTTGTTACTCCGGGCAACCGAGGACAGGGGACCATGTGCTTGTTACCCCGGGCAACCGAGGACAGGGGGCCATGTGCTTGTTACCCCGGGCAACCGAGGAGAGGGAGCGATGTGCTTGTTACCCCGGGCAACCGAGGACAGGGGGCCATGTGCTTGTTACCCCGGGCAACCGAGGAGAGGGGCAACTGAGGAGAGGGGGCCATGTGCTTGTTACCCCGGGCAACCGAGGACAGGGAGCCGTGTACTTGTTACCCTGGGCAACCGAGGAGAGGGGGCCATGTGCTTGTTACTCCGGGCAACCGAGAACAGGGGGCCATGTGCTTGTTATCCCGGGCAACCGAGGACAGGGGGCCATGTGCTTGTTACCCCGGGCAACCGAGGAGAGGGAGCGATGTGCTTGTTACCCCGGGCAACCGAGGAGAGGGAGCGATGTGCTTGTTACCCCAGGCAACCGAGGAGAGGGAGCGATGTGCTTGTGACCCCGGGCAACCGAGGAGAGGGGCAACTGAGGAGAGGGGGCCATGTGCTTGTTACCCCGGGCAACCGAGAGGGGGTCATGTGCTTGTTACCCCGGGCAACCGAGGACAGGGAGCCATGTGGTTGTTACCCCGGGCAACCAAGGACAGGGAGCCGTGTACTTGTTACCCCGGGCAACCGAGGACAGGGAGCCGTGTGCTTACCTCAGGCAACTGAGGAGAGGGAGCGATGTGCTTGTTACTCCGGGCAACTGAGGAGAGGGGCAACTGAGGCGAGGGGGCCATGTACTTGTTACCCAGGGCAACTGAGGAGAGGGGGCCATGTGCTTGTTACCCCGGGCAACCGAGGACAGGAGGCCATGTGCTTGTTACCCCGGGCAACCGAGGAGAGGGGGTCATGTGCTTGTTACCCTGGGCAACCGAGGAGAGGGGGCCATGTGCTTGTTACCCGGGGCAACCAAGAAGAGGGAGCCATGTGCTTGTTACCCCAGGCAACCGAGGAGAGGGAGCCATGTGCTTGTTACCCCGGGCAACCGAGAAGAGGGGGCCATGTGCTTGTTACCCGGGGCAACCGAGGACAGGGGCAACTGAGGAGAGGGGGCCATGTGCTTGTTACCTCAGGCAACCGAGGACAGGGAGCGGTGTGCTTGTTACCCAGGGCAACCGAGGACAGGGAGCCGTGTGCTTGTTACCCAGGGCAACCGAGGACAGGGGCAACTGAGGAGAGGGGGCTATGTGCTTGTTACCCAGGGCAACCGAGGACAGGGAGCGGTGTGCTTGTTACCCAGGACAACCGAGGACAGGGACCTGTGTGCTTGTTACCCAGGGCAACCGAGGACAGGGACCTGTGTGCTTGTTACCCAGGGCAACCGAGGACAGGAAGCCGTGTGCTTGTTACCCCAGGCAACCGAGGAGGGGGGCTGTGTTCTTGTTACCCTGGGCAACCGAGGAGAGGGGGCCATGTGCTTGTTACCCCGGGCAACCGAGGACAGGGAGCCATGTGCTTGTTACCCAGGGCAACCGAGGACAGGGAGCTGTGTGCTTGTTACCCAGGGCAACTGAGGACAGGGACCTGTGTGCTTGTTACCCAGGGCAACCGAGGACAGGAAGCCGTGTGCTTGTTACCCGGGGCAACCGAGGAGGGGGGCTGTGTTCTTGTTACCCTGGGCAACCGAGGAGAGGGGGCCATGTGCTTGTTACCCCAGGCAGCCGAGGAGGGGGGCTGTGTTCTTGTTACCCTGGGCAATCGAGAAGAGGGGGCCATGTGCTTGTTACCCCGGGCAACCGAGGACAGGGAGCCGTGTGCTTGTTACCCAGGGCAACCGAGGACAGGGGCAACTGAGGAGAGGGGGCAACTGAGGAGAGGGGGCTATGTGCTTGTTACCCAGGGCAACCGAGGACAGGGAGCGGTGTGCTTGTTACCCAGGACAACCGAGGACAGGGACCTGTGTACTTGTTACCCAGGGCAACCGAGGACAGGGGCAACTGAGGAGAGGGGGCTATGTGCTTGTTATCCAGGGCAACCGAGGACAGGGAGCTGTGTGCTTGTTACCCAGGGCAACCGAGGACAGGAAGCCGTGTGCTTGTTACCCCAGGCAACCGAGGAGGGGGGCTGTGTTCTTGTTACCCTGGGCAACCGAGAAGAGGGGGCCATGTGCTTGTTCCCCCGGGCAACTGAGGACAGGGGGCCATGTGCTTGTTACCCCGGGCAACCGAGGAGAGGGAGCCATGTGCTTGTTACCCCGGGCAACCAAGGACAGGGGGCCATGTGCTTGTTACCCCGGGCAACCGAGGACAGGGAGCCGTGTGCTTGTTACCCAGGGCAACCGAGGACAGGGGGCCATGTGCTTGTTACCCCGGGCAACCGAGGACAGGGGGCCATGTGCTTGTTACCCCGGGCAACCGAGGACAGGGGGACATGTGCTTGTTACCCCGGGCAACCGAGGACAGGGGGCCATGTGCTTGTTACCCCGGGCAACCGAGGAGAGGGGGTCATGTGCTTGTTACCCTGGGCAACCGAGGAGAGGGGGCCATGTGCTTGTTACCCGGGGCAACCAAGAAGAGGGAGCCATGTGCTTGTTACCCACGGCAACCGTGGACAGGAGGCCGTGTGCTTGTTACCCCAGGCAACCGAGGAGAGGGAGCGATGTGCTTGTTACCCTAGGCAACCGAGAAGAGGGGGCCATGTGCTTGTTACCCGGGGCAACCGAGGACAGGGAGCGATGTGCTTGTTACCCAGGGCAACCAAGGACAGGGACCTGTGTGCTTGTTACCCAGGGCAACCGAGGACAGGAAGCCGTGTGCTTGTTACCCCAGGCAACCGAGGAGGGGGGCTGTGTTCTTGTTACCCTGGGCAACCGAGGAGAGGGGGCCATGTGCTTGTTACCCCAGGCAACTGAGGAGGGGGGCTGTGTTCTTGTTACCCTGGGCAATCGAGAAGAGGGGGCCATGTGCTTGTTACCCAGGGCAACCGAGGACAGGGGCAACTGAGGAGAGGGGGCTATGTGCTTGTTACCCAGGGCAACCGAGGACAGGGAGCGGTGTGCTTGTTACCCAGGACAACCGAGGACAGGGACCTGTGTGCTTGTTACCCAGGACAACCGAGGACAGGGGCAACTGAGGAGAGGGGGCTATGTGCTTGTTACCCAGGACAACCGAGGACAGGGACCTGTGTGCTTGTTACCCAGGACAACCGAGGACAGGGGCAACTGAGGAGAGGGGGCTATGTGCTTGTTACCCAGGGCAACCGAGGACAGGGAGCCATGTGCTTGTTACCCAGGGCAACCGAGGACAGGGGCAACTGAGGAGAGGGGGCTATGTGCTTGTTACCCAGGGCAACCGAGGACAGGGAGCTGTGTGCTTGTTACCCAGGGCAACCGAGGACAGGAAGCCGTGTGCTTGTTACCCCAGGCAACCGAGGAGGGGGGCTGTGTTCTTGTTACCCTGGGCAACCGAGGAGAGGGGGCCATGTGCTTGTTACCCCGGGCAACTGAGGACAGGGGGCCATGTGCTTGTTCCCCTGGGCAACCGAGGACAGGGAGCCGTGTGCTTGTTACCCAGGGCAACCGAGGACAGGGAGCCGTGTGCTTGTTACCCGGGGCAACCGAGGACAGGGAGCGGTGTGCTTGTTACCCCGGGCAACCGAGGACAGGGAGCCGTGTGCTTGTTACCCTGGGCAACCGAGGACAGGGAGCGGTGTGCTTGTTACCCAGGGCAACCGAAGACAGGGGGCCATGTGCTTGTTACCCCGGGCAACCGAGGACATGGAGCTGTGTCCTTTTTACCCCGGGCAACCGAGGAGAGGGGGCCATGTGCTTGTTCCCCCAAGCAACTGAGGACAGGGGGCCATGTGCTTGTTACTCCGGGCAACCGAGGACAGGGAGCCGTGTGCTTGTTCCCCTGGGCAACCGAGGACAGGGAGCCGTGTGCTTGTTACCCAGGGCAACCAAGGACAGGGAGCCGTGTGCTTGTTACCCAGGGCAACCGAGGACAGGGAGCCGTGTGCTTGTTCCCCTGGGCAACCGAGGACAGGGAGCCGTGTGCTTGTTACCCAGGGCAACCAAGGACAGGGAGCCGTGTGCTTGTTACCCAGGGCAACCGAGGACAGGGAGCCATGTGCTTGTTACCCTGGGCAACCGAGGACAGGGAGCGGTGTGCTTGTTACCCAGGACAACCGAGGACATGGAGCTGTGTCCTTTTTACCCCGGGCAACCGAGAAGAGGGGGCCATGTGCTTGTTACCCCGGGCAACCAAAGAGAGGGACAACCAAGAAGAGGGAGCCATGTGCTTGTTACCCCGGGAAACCGAGGGAAGCCTGAGGGGTAGATAATAGTACACAGAGCGGAATAATACAGATATGAATGTAATAATAAAGCTATAAATGATGACACACCTCAGTATGGAGGTCAGGGCTGGGGAAAAAAAATCGATTCAAATCTTGAATCGAGTTGAGAGGTCAAATCGATTCAAAATTTCAGCAAATCGTTTTTTTTTTTTTCACCGCAGCTCCTCAGGACCGGTGCGATGTCCAAAAAGAAAATCGATTTGAATCGCGAATCAAGATTTTTTTTTTTTGAGAAAATCTCCCAGCTCTAATGGAGGTGACTTCTCTATACAGAACATTGCAGATCAAAGATGGCGGCCGTACTCCCGTCCCAGCATCCTGTGTGCTGAACCAGCGCCCCCTCCCCCGTCCGGGGGCCATTCACATCAGAACCAGAAATGTTTAGAGAATATAGAATTCTGTGCTTCCAGGATCTGAATAAACACGAAGAAACGGCGAATATCAGGAAAAGGGGATCTGGGGGGCAGAAACGTCTCTCATTATCAGATCACTTCTCTTATGTCTGGAAAAGGTAAACACGGGAGAGCCGCTGTGAATGAGACCTAGATGTGAATGAGGCCTAGGTGTGAATGAGGCCTAGATGTGAATGAGGCCTAGGTGTGAATGAGGCCCAGGTGTGAATGAGGCATAGGTGTGAATGAGGCCTAGGTGTGAATGAGACCCAGGTGTGAATGAGGCCTAGATGTGAATGAGGCCTAGATGTGAATGAGGCCTAGATGTGAATGAGGCCCAGGTGTGAATGAGGCATAGGTGTGAATGAGACCTAGGTGTGAATGAGACCTAGGTGTGAATGAGGCCCAGATGTGAATGAGGCCTAGATGTGAATGAGACCTAGATGTGAATGAGGCCTAGATGTGAATGAGGCCTAGATGTGAATGAGGCCTAGGTGTGAATGAGGCATAGGTGTGAATGAGACCTAGGTGTGAATGAGACCTAGGTGTGAATGAGGCCCAGATGTGAATGAGGCCTAGATGTGAATGAGACCTAGATGTGAATGAGGCCTAGATGTGAATGAGGCCTAGATGTGAATGAGGCCTAGGTGTGAATGAGACCTAGGTGTGAATGAGGCCTAGGTGTGAATGAGACCCAGGTGTGAATGAGGCCTAGATGTGAATGAGGCCTAGATGTGAATGAGGCCCAGGTGTGAATGAGGCATAGGTGTGAATGAGACCTAGGTGTGAATGAGACCTAGGTGTGAATGAGGCCCAGATGTGAATGAGGCCTAGATGTGAATGAGACCTAGATGTGAATGAGGCCTAGATGTGAATGAGGCCTAGATGTGAATGAGGCCTAGATGTGAATGAGGCCTAGGTGTGAATGAGACCTAGGTGTGAATGAGACCTAGGTGTGAATGAGGCCCAGATGTGAATGAGGCCTAGATGTGAATGAGACCTAGGTGTGAATGAGACCTAGGTGTGAATGAGGCCCAGGTGTGAATGAGGCCTAGATGTGAATGAATAGGTATGAATGAGACCTAGGTGTGAATGAGGCCCAGGTGTGAATGAGGCCCAGGTGTGAATGAGGCCTAGGTGTGAATGAGGCCTAGATGTGAATGAGGCCTAGGTGTGAATGAGGCCTAGGTGTGAATGAGACCTAGGTGTGAATGAGACCTAGGTGTGAATGAGGCCCAGATGTGAATGAGGCCTAGATGTGAATGAGACCTAGGTGTGAATGAGACCTAGGTGTGAATGAGGCCCAGGTGTGAATGAGGCCCAGGTGTGAATGAGGCCTAGATGTGAATGAATAGGTATGAATGAGACCTAGGTGTGAATGAGGCCCAGGTGTGAATGAGGCCCAGGTGTGAATGAGGCCTAGGTGTGAATGAGACCTAGGTGTGAATGAGACCTAGGTGTGAATGAGGCCCAGGTGTGAATGAGACCTAGGTGTGAATGAGACCTAGGTGTGAATGAGGCCCAGGTGTGAATGAGACCCAGGTGTGAATGAAGAATAGGTGTGAATGAGACCTAGATGTGAAGAATAGGTGTGAATGAGGCCTAGATGTGAATGAGACCCAGGTGTGAATGAGGCCTAGATGTGAATGAAGAATAGATGTGAATGAGGCCTAGGTGTGAATGAGGCCTAGATGTGAATGAGGCCTAGATGTGAATGAGGCCTAGATGTGAATGAGACCCAGGTGTGAATGAGGCCTAGATGTGAATGAAACTTAGATGTGACTTAGACCCAGGTGTGAATGAGGCCTAGATGTGAATGAAGAATAGGTATGAAAGAGACCCAGATGTGAATGAGGCCTAGATGTGAATGAGACCTAGATGTGAATGAGACCTAGATGTGAATGAGACCTAGATGTGAATAAGGCCTAGGTGTGAATGAGGCCTAGATGTGAATGAGACCTAGATGTGAATGAGGCATACATGTGAATGAGGCCTACATGTGAATGAGGCCTACATGTGAATGAGGCCTAGATGTGAATGAGGCCTAGATGTGAATGAGACCCAGATATGACAGACCCAGGTGTGAATGAGACCCAGGTGTGAATGAGACCCAGATGTGAATGAGGCCTAGATGTGAATGAAGAATAGGTGTGAATGAGATCTAGGTGTGAATGAGGCCTAGATGTGAATGAAGAATAGGTGTGAATGAGGCCTAGGTGTGAATGAGACCCAGGTGTAAATGAGGCCTAGATGTGAATGAGACCTAGATGTGAATGAGACCTAGGTGTGAATGAGGCATAGGTGTGAATGAGGTCTAGATGTGAATGAGACCTAGATGTGACTGAAACCCAGGTGTGAATGAGACCCAGATGTGAATGAAGAATAGGTGTGAATGAGGCCTAGATGTGAATGAGACCCAGGTGTGAATGAGGCCTAGACGTGAATGAAGAATAGGTGTGAATGAGGCCTAGATGTGACTGAGACCCAGGTGTGAATGAGGCCTAGACGTGAATGAGGCCTAGATGTGAATGAAGAATAGGTATGAATGAGACCTAGGTGTGAATGAGGCCTAGGTGTGAATGAGGCCTAGGTGTGAATAAGGCCTAGATGTGAATGAGGCCTAGATGTGAATGAGGCCTAGATGTGAATGAGGTCTAGATGTGAATGAGGCCTAGATGTGAATGAGACCTAGGTGTGAATGAGGCCCAGATGTGAATGAGGCCTAGGTGTGAATGAGGCCTAGGTGTGAATGAAACCTAGATGTGAATGAGGCCTAGGTGTGAATGAGGCCTAAATGTGAATGAGGCCTAGGTGTGAATGAGGCCTAGGTGTGAATGAAACCTAGATGTGAATGAGGCCTAGGTGTGAATGAGGCCTAAATGTGAATGAGGCCTAGGTGTGAATGAGACCTAGATGTGAATGAGGCCTAGATGTGAATGAGGCCTAGGTGTGAATGAGGCCTAAATGTGAATGAGGCCTAGGTGTGAATGAGACCTAGATGTGAATGAGGCCTAGGTGTGAATGAGGCCTAGGTGTGAATGAAGAATAGGTGTGACTGGGGCCTAGATGTGAATGAAGCCTGGGTGTGACTGAAGCCTGGGTGTGACTGAAGCCTGGGTGTGAATGAAGCCTGGGTGTGAATGAAGCCTGGGTGTGAATGAAGCCTGGGTGTGAATGAAGCCTGGGTGTGAATGAAGCCTGGGTGTGACTGAGGTAGGTGGCCACCTTTTCTTCAAGTCAAACCCGAACACTTTAGTGGCCCACAGAAATTTGTTTTTTTTTTTTTTTTTTTTTTACAGCATATACTATGCAGTACATATATTTTGTGATTAAATAACATTTATAATCATATGAAGTTAATCACAAGAGTCCCCCATCAGAGTCCCCTCTTATATCTTACATCCGAGTCCCCTCCTACATCTTACATCAGAGTCCCCTCTTATATCTTACATCCGAGTCCCCTCTTACATCTTACATCAGAGTCCCCTCTTATATCTTACATCAGAGTCCCCTCTTACATCAGAGTCCCCTCTTACATCTGAACTTGTAGAGTTTCCTCACACTGTAAGGAGGACTCTGCAGACTGATGTTAGGGAGAACTCTGGGGACTCTGATTTAAGGGGGAACGCTGAGAATACATTACACTTTTGGCTTAGACAACTGCAGACAGCAACCCCGCTGGGAAGTCAGAGTCCGGTCTGAATAATGTGTCCGGGTTTCAAGTGGATTGAAACCCGGACACATGATTCAAAACCCGAACTGTCCGGGTGAATCCCAGAAAGGTGGCAACCCTAGACTGAGGCCTAGATGTGAATAAAGCCTAAGTGTGGATATAGAGAAACCCACATCCAATTCCCATATGTATATGTGTGATCCCAGCCTTAGACCTCGATCACACAGACGTAGTACAGCATACACCCGGGTGAGGGCTGCGTTTACCCACATAGGGATGTACAGGTGTCCCATTCACATCAGTGCGGACTCTGCACAGACAGACACTGTGCCCAGTTTGACAGCCATGTTGGTGAGGCTCCCCGGAGACAGACAATGTACATTCAGGAACCCTCACACACCTACACAGAGAGCTGTACAGTCAGTGATCACTGTGATGCCCAACCAGAAGCTATCACATCGATCAGGTGATCGGGAACCGGGGCTTGGGACCCCCAGTGATTGCACACTCCCAACACAAGCACAGGTACACACATTATATATATATATACGGCCTCATGGAGGAAGACCCACTTAGCAGACATCCCAAGTGTCCTGCGAGTCGCAGGGGGTCTCCCGCATTTGGCTGCAGGCTCCCGGACACCCGCGAGCGTCGGGTGATCTCCCGGCTGGGGCTACTTTCTAGGTCGGGTCAATTCAACAGGGAAAGCGTGTAGTTAGGATTGGTGGTAAGTGCGCACAGGTGTGGTGATGACTGGCAGAGCACAAAGAAAAAAATGGTGGAAGGTAGATGGATAGGGAGAAAAATTGGGCTGCAGGCTTGGTGAGTGGTGGAAGAAACGGCTGTAGCAGGATGGCTCACCAGCAGCCAGACCCCTGACCCCAGCAGCCAGACCCCAGCAGCCAGATGCCAGGCCCCAGGACCAGCAGCCAGACCCCAGCAGCCAGATGCCAGGCCCCAGGACCAGCAGCCAGACCCCAGAACCAGCAGCCAGGCCCCAGAACCAGCAGCCAGGCCCCAGAACCAGCAGCCAGGCCCCAGAACCAGCAGCCAGGCCCCAGAACCAGCAGCCAGGCCCCAGAACCAGCAGCCAGGCCCCAGAACCAGCAGCCAGGCCCCAGAACCAGCAGCCAGGCCCCAGAACCAGCAGCCAGGCCCCAGAACCAGCAGCCAGGCCCCAGAACCAGCAGCCAGGCCCCAGAACCAGCAGCCAGGCCCCAGAACCAGCAGCCAGGCCCCAGAACCAGCAGCCAGGCCCCAGAACCAGCAGCCAGACCCCAGAACCAGCAGCCAGACCCCAGAACCAGCAGCCCAGCTCCAGCAGCCAGATCCCTGACCCCAGCAGCCAGGCCCCAGGACTAGCAGCCCAGCTCCAGCAGCCGGACCCCAGGCCCAGCAGCCAGACCCCTGACCCAAGCAGCCAGACCCCTGACCCAAGCAGCCAGACCCCAGCTCCAGCAGCCAGGCCCCAAGACCAGCAGCCAGACCCCAGGACCACCATACAGACCCCTGGCCCCAGCAGCCAGACCCTTGACGCCAGCAACCAGACCCCAGGACCAGCAGCCCAGCTCCAGCAGCCAGACCCCTGACCCCAGCAGCCAGGCCACAGGACCAGTAGCCAGACCCCAGCTCCAGAAGCCAGACCCCTGGCACCAACAGCCAGGCCCCAGGAGCCAGACCCCAGGCCCCAGCAGCCAGGCCCCAAGAGCCAGGTCCCAGGACAAGCAGCCAGACCCCAGGGCCAGCAGCCAGACCCCAGGAAAGGCAAGCCAGGCCCCAGCAGCCAGGCCCCAGCAGCCAGACCCCAGGACCACTATACAGACCCTTGACCCCAGCAGCCAGACCCCAGGACCAGCAGCCCAGCTCCAGCAGCCAGACCCTTGACCCCAGCAGCCAGACCCCAGGACCAGCAGCCAGACCCCTGGCCCCAACAGCCATGCCCCAGCAGCCAGGCTCCATGGGCACTGGTAAGGCTGTATTTCATGGGAACCAGTGTAGCTGCATTTCATTGGCACTGGTAAGGCTGCATTTTATTGGGTGGGGAGGAGGGGGGGGGGTGTTTCGGCGCAGGCGCGAAGCGTCACCTCCCTGAAATAATTTTGCCACTTCCCTTAAATGAGTTTTTGCAGGTTGGTATGTCTGACTTAGACTTGTAAAAATAACAAGGAAAAAGAGATTCCCCAAAGGAAGGCAAAGACCCTAACACAATCTGTCAAAAAACAATATATTTATTAGGCTATAAACACCACACAAGGATACAAAAATTGGCAATTATGGGCAAATCAGGGAAGATATCAAATGACTAATTAAAATTGATAACGTTATCATTGTTATCATTTGATATCTTCCCTGATTTGCCCATAATTGCCAATTTTTGTATCCTTGTGTGGTGTTTATAGCCTAATAAATATATTGTTTTTTGACAGATTGTGTTAGGGTCTTTGCCTTCCTTTGGGGAATCTCTTTTTCCTTGTTATTTTTGTATGCCTTATAAGGCGACCCAAACTGCACCCATCATTATTATTTTTTGGATGAATATCTGTCCATACTCAATTAATTAATATAATCTGGTGGTTGATCCGGGCTAAAATCACTTTTTCTTCTCAGTGACTTAGACTTGTACAGGCTGCTGGCGGTGGGGCTGGCAGCAGTGGCGGGTGCACCTCTGCCTTATATCTGCAAGAAAAATCTGAGGCACAGGGGCTAAGCAGCCGACACACATGAGGCCTTAGATGGGTTTAATGCCTGGGATGGGGCGTTTGCTATCATGTGACTGCTGTGATTGGCTCTCACACCAGTCACATGACTGGAAGCCCATTGCACTGGCTCCTGATCAGAAGCCGTTACTGAGAGCTGTTGATGACAGCGCAGTCCGTGTGCTAGGAGTATGCAGTGTGCACGCTCTCAGCACTCAACCTCAGGCCACCCTGGAGGCATAGTTGTAGCAGATAGCGGTTAAAGGCCACGCCTCCTGTCACCACATGTATGTGTCACACATTAGGCATGAGGTTCAAGTATGAGGAAGGTCTTACAAACTGCTGCCAGGTAGACTTTTCTAGAAGACTCAAGATGTCTCTTCTGCCGGCTGGAAATTTCCATCTGATTGTATCGGGTTCACACACACACACAGCTCAGTGTACAATCCCAGCATGCCTTGGGTGGCAGGAAGAATGACCTTCCATGTACATAGGTCATCCCGGACTGGCCAATCAAGCCCACCCATTGCTATGTGGACGTTCCATCTAGAGCAGGCTTCCTTAGATAAAGGCTGAAAGCGGAGCCAGAGGCGTATCTAGTGAAAATGGCGCCTATGGCAAGCACTGAAACTGCGCCCCTGTCAAAAAAAAACAAAAAAAAACAGGTAACTAAACTACAAGTCAAGCTCTTTAATCTTTCTATTAACAAATTATGGATTAGTACTACATAAACTGCACAATGGATCAGTTC
Organism: Lithobates clamitans; assembly: GCA_037952925.1. Lineage (NCBI taxonomy): Eukaryota > Metazoa > Chordata > Amphibia > Anura > Ranidae > Lithobates > Lithobates clamitans. Next base: position 19,931 of record JBBGZY010003714.1, read on the forward strand.
GCCCGGGATAATTAGATATTCTACATTCAGTGAAAGTTCATGTACTGCAAAGTTTGTACTGCATGAACTTTCACTGGATGTAGAATGTTTAAGGAGCTTGTTGCACAAATCACTTTATTAAACTTTATGATATCTATTTATTTAATCCATATTGAGCACTATTTGATTGTGTGTATATGCCAAGCAGAAGCAGCCAATCAAATATGGTGCTCAATATGGATTAAATTAAAATGCATAGCCATAAATATCAGAAATAAAAGTGTAATAAAGTGATTTGTGCAACAGCAGGTACTACTTTTAAATAGACTGCGAATGTGACTACAGTAGATGACCAGACTGCGAATGTGACTACAGGAGATGACCAGACTGCGAATGTGACTACAGGAGATGACCAGACTGCGAATGTGACTACAGGAGATGACCAGACTGCGAATGTGACTACAGGAGATGACTAGACTGCGAATGCGACTACAGGAGATGACCAGACTGCGAATGCGACTATAAGAGATGACCAGACTGCGAATGTGACTACAGGAGATGACCAGACTGCGAATGCGACTACAGGATATGACCAGACTGCGAATGCGACTATAAGAGATGACCAGACTGCGAATGTGACTACAGGAGATGACCAGACTGCGAATGCGACTATAAGAGATGACCAGACTGCGAATGCGACTATAAGAGATGACCAGACTGCGAATGTGACATACTACAGGAGATGACTAGACTGCGAATGTGACATACTACAGGAGATGACTAGACTGCGAATGCGACTACAGCAGATGACCAGACTGGGAATGTGACTACAGGAGATGACTAGACTGTGAATGCGACTACAGCAGATGACCAGACTGCGAATGTGACATACTACAGGAGATGACCAGATTGCGAATGTGACATACTACAGGAGATGACCAGATTGCGAATGCGACATACTACAGGAGATGACCAGATTGCGAATGCGACATACTACAGGAGATGACCAGACTGCGAATGCGACATACTACAGGAGATGACCAGACTGCGAATGCGATATACTACAGGAGATGACCAGACTGCGAATGCGATATACTACAGGAGATGACCAGACTGCGAATGTGACTACAGCAGATGACCAGACTGCGAATGTGACTACAGGAGATGACCAGACTGCGAATGTGACTACAGAAGATGACCAGACTGTGAATGCGACTATAAGAGATGACCAGACTGCGAATGTGACATACTACAGGAGATGACTAGACTGCGAATGCGACTACAGTAGATGACCAGACTGCGAATGCGACTACAGCAGATGACCAGACTGCGAATGCGACTACAGCAGATGACCAGACTGCGAATGTGACTGCAGGAGATGACCAGACTGCGAATGTGACTGCAGGAGATGACCAGACTGCGAATGTGACTACAGCAGATGACCAGACTGCGAATGCGACTACAGGAGATGACCAGACTGCGAATGTGACTGCAGGAGATGACCAGACTGCGAATGCGACTACAGCAGATGACCAGACTGCGAATGTGACTGCAGGAGATGACCAGACTGCGAATGTGACTGCAGGAGATGACCAGACTGCGAATGTGACTACAGCAGATGACCAGACTGCGAATGCGACTACAGGAGATGACCAGACTGCGAATGCGACTACAGGAGATGACCAGACTGCGAATGTGACTGCAGGAGATGACCAGACTGCGAATGTGACTACAGCAGATGACCAGACTGCGAATGCGACTACAGCAGATGACCAGACTGCGAATGTGACTGCAGGAGATGACCAGACTGCGAATGTGACTGCAGGAGATGACCAGACTGCGAATGTGACTACAGGAGATGACCAGACTGCGAATGTAACTACAGCAAATGACCAGACTGCGAATGCGACATACTACAGGAGATGACCAGAATGCGAATGCGACATACTACAGGAGATGACCAGACTGCGAATTCGACTACAGCAGATGACTAGAATGCGAATGCGACTACAGCAGATGACCAGACTGCGAATGTGACTACAGCAGATGACCAGACTGCGAATGTGACTGCAGGAGATGACCAGACTGCGAATGTGACTACAGCAGATGACCAGACTGCGAATGCGACTACAGCAGATGACCAGACTGCGATTGTGACTGCAGGAGATGACCAGACTGCGAATGTGACTACAGGAGATGACCAGACTGCGAATGTGACTACAGGAGATGACTAGACTGCGAATGCGACTACAGGAGATGACCAGACTGCGAATGCGACTATAAGAGATGACCAGACTGCGAATGTGACTACAGGAGATGACCAGACTGCGAATGCGACTACAGGATATGACCAGACTGCGAATGCGACTATAAGAGATGACCAGACTGCGAATGTGACTACAGGAGATGACCAGACTGCGAATGCGACTATAAGAGATGACCAGACTGCGAATGCGACTATAAGAGATGACCAGACTGCGAATGTGACATACTACAGGAGATGACTAGACTGCGAATGTGACATACTACAGGAGATGACTAGACTGCGAATGCGACTACAGCAGATGACCAGACTGGGAATGTGACTACAGGAGATGACTAGACTGTGAATGCGACTACAGCAGATGACCAGACTGCGAATGTGACATACTACAGGAGATGACCAGATTGCGAATGTGACATACTACAGGAGATGACCAGATTGCGAATGCGACATACTACAGGAGATGACCAGATTGCGAATGCGACATACTACAGGAGATGACCAGACTGCGAATGCGACATACTACAGGAGATGACCAGACTGCGAATGCGATATACTACAGGAGATGACCAGACTGCGAATGCGATATACTACAGGAGATGACCAGACTGCGAATGTGACTACAGCAGATGACCAGACTGCGAATGTGACTACAGGAGATGACCAGACTGCGAATGTGACTACAGAAGATGACCAGACTGTGAATGCGACTATAAGAGATGACCAGACTGCGAATGCGACTACAGCAGATGACCAGACTGCGAATGTGACTGCAGGAGATGACCAGACTGCGAATGTGACTGCAGGAGATGACCAGACTGCGAATGTGACTACAGCAGATGACCAGACTGCGAATGCGACTACAGGAGATGACCAGACTGCGAATGCGACTACAGGAGATGACCAGACTGCGAATGTGACTGCAGGAGATGACCAGACTGCGAATGTGACTACAGCAGATGACCAGACTGCGAATGCGACTACAGCAGATGACCAGACTGCGAATGTGACTGCAGGAGATGACCAGACTGCGAATGTGACTGCAGGAGATGACCAGACTGCGAATGTGACTACAGGAGATGACCAGACTGCGAATGTAACTACAGCAAATGACCAGACTGCGAATGCGACATACTACAGGAGATGACCAGAATGCGAATGCGACATACTACAGGAGATGACCAGACTGCGAATTCGACTACAGCAGATGACTAGAATGCGAATGCGACTACAGCAGATGACCAGACTGCGAATGTGACATAATACAGGAGATGACCAGAGACTGCGAATGCGACTACAGCAGATGACCAGACTGCGAATGTGACTGCAGCAGATGACCAGACTGCGAATGTGACTGCAGGAGATGACCAGACTGCGAATGTGACTACAGCAGATGACCAGACTGCGAATGCGACTACAGCAGATGACCAGACTGCGATTGTGACTGCAGGAGATGACCAGACTGCGAATGTGACTACAGCAGATGACCAGACTACGAATGTGACTACAGCAGATGACCAGACTGCGAATGTGACTACAGCAGATGACCAGACTGCGAATGTGACTACAGCAGATGACCAGACTGCGAATGTGACTGCAGGAGATGACCAGACTGCGAATGTGACTGCAGGAGATGACCAGACTGCGAATGTGACTACAGCAGATGACCAGACTGCGAATGCGACTACAGGAGATGACCAGACTGCGAATGCGACTACAGGAGATGACCAGACTGCGAATGAGACTGCAGGAGATGACCAGAATGCGAATGTGACTACAGCAGATGACCAGACGGCGAATGCGACTACAGCAGATGACCAGACTGCGAATGTGACTGCAGGAGATGACCAGACTGCGAATGTGACTGCAGGAGATGACCAGACTGCGAATGTGACTACAGGAGATGACCAGACTGCGAATGTAACTACAGCAAATGACCAGACTGCGAATGCGACATACTACAGGAGATGACCAGAATGCGAATGCGACATACTACAGGAGATGACCAGACTGCGAATTCGACTACAGCAGATGACTAGAATGCGAATGCGACTACAGCAGATGACCAGACTGCGAATGTGACATAATACAGGAGATGACCAGAGACTGCGAATGCGACATACTACAGGAGATGACCAGACTGCGAATGCGACTACAGCAGATGACCAGACTGCGAATGCGACTACAGCAGATGACCAGACTGCGAATGTGACTGCAGGAGATGACCAGACTGCGAATGTGACTGCAGGAGATGACCAGACTGCGAATGTGACTACAGCAGATGACCAGACTACGAATGTGACTACAGCAGATGACCAGACTGCGAATGTGACTACAGCAGATGACCAGACTGCGAATGTGACTGCAGGAGATGACCAGAGACTGCAAATGTGACATACTACAGGAGATGACCAGACTGCGAATGCGACTACAGCAGATGACCAGACTGCGAATGCGACTACAGCAGATGACCAGACTGCGAATGTGACTGCAGGAGATGACCAGACTGCGAATGTGACTGCAGGAGATGACCAGACTGCGAATGCGACTACAGCAGATGACCAGACTGCGAATGTGACTGCAGGAGATGACCAGACTGCGAATGCGACTACAGCAGATGACCAGACTGCGAATGTGACTGCAGGAGATGACCAGACTGCGAATGTGACTACAGCAGATGACCAGACTGCGAATGTGACTACAGCAGATGACCAGACTGCGAATGTGACTACAGGAGATGACCAGACTGCGAATGTGACTACAGCAGATGACCAGACTGCGAATGTGACTACAGCAGATGACCAGACTGCGAATGTGACTACAGCAGATGACCAGACTGCGAATGTGACTGCAGGAGATGACCAGACTGCGAATGTGACTGCAGGAGATGACCAGAGACTGCGAATGCGACTACAGGAGATGACCAGACTGCAAATGCGACTACAGGAGATGGCCAGACTGCGAATGTGACATACTACAGAAGATAACCAAGTAGCCATTTTTAAAATTTAAGCTTTCAGCAATGCACAGCTATACAGGGGGATAAAGAACATTGCCAGGGAGGGTTTAGTAACAGTGAGTCTATAGGTAGAAAGACCTACCTGACCAGCCGGGCTCACCTCTCAGAGGTCCAGGGGCGGAGCTTTTCATGGTAGGGGTGGGGCTTACTGTGATAGGGGCGGGCTTACTGCGGTAGGGGGCGGGAATATTCGTGGTCCAGGAAAGGCGATGTCAGTGCTCCGAGCACATACAGAGTACATGGGGCGGGGCAGGGCAGGGTCAGAGCGTCAGTGGAGCTCCCTGCCCCGCCCCTCCCTGCTGACAGAGCCTCCCTCAGCCTAAACCGAGCCCGACAGCCATCTCATAGAACACCAGCGCCGTGATCCTGCAGGCTGGCCACGGCGCCGGGGGCTATATTAGTCTGGGAGGACAGGTGGGGGTTTTTTATTTATGCAGGGGGCGGCTTTTTGACGCCCCTTCCCCCCATGGCGCCCATGGCACTTGCCATGGCTGCCATACCTTAGATATGCCACTGAATGGAGCTAAACCCATTGATTTAATTGTTTAAAAAAACTGTTACATTCACGGCTAACTGTCACAGTTGCTTGTGCTCTCAACCAAACTGTCAAACCATAAAATGTTTGGTGTCATAACTGATCACATGTGCAGCATCAGGGCAGTTGCAGATGAAACAGAGGCCAAGATGGCGGCCCTCCTGGCTGAAAAGGAGAGGAGGGTTTAGTTCCGCATTAAGAAATTGTTTCTGTGCAGCCCATGGCAACCACTCATGTGGAAACTGACAATTCTGACCTAACTGCCATCGCTAACAGCTTCCTCCCTTCCCTCCAGTCATTATAGATCCTCCTCGGCGATCTCTGCGACTCAGAACTGAACTCTGGACTCTCCTTGTTATCCATCACATTCATCAATGTCTAAACTGCCCCAGAAACATGGGGGGGGGGTCATTTATATTTTTGCCAGCATCTTTTTCTGAGAGTCGGTCTTTGGGCCTCCTCATTGGTTGGCGAGGGATGATGTCAATCCTGTACATGTGCAGGAACCAGTCACCCCAACACTCAGCATGTACAGCTCAGTTTACAGCGCCAGAGAAGACAGCAAGTAGGCAGGTAAGAGGCATGGCATGTACTTCCTGGAACTTGGCCCAGGTGTACAGACCTGGGAACTCAGCACAGGGATGGTGGGAACCCTTCATAATGGGCACAGCGGGTGTACAGACCCGGGAACTCAGCACAGGGATGGTGAGAACCCCTCATAATGGGCACAGTGGGTGTACAGACCCGGGAACTCAGCACAGGGATGGTGAGAACCCCTCATAATGGGCACAGCGGTAGTACAGACCCGGGAACTCAGCACAGGGATGGTGAGAACCCCTCATAATGGGCACATCGGGTGTACAGACCCGGGAACTCAGCACAGGGATGGTGAGAACCCCTCATAATGGGCACATCGGGTGTACAGACCCGGGAACTCAGCACAGGGATGGTGGGAACCCCTCATAATGGGCACAGCGGGTGTACAGACCGGGGAACTCAGCACAGGGATGGTGAGAACCCCTCATAATGGGCACAGCGGGTGTACAGACCTGGGAACTCAGCACAGGGATGGTGGGAACCCTTCATAATGGGCACAGGGGGTGTACAGACCCAGGAACTCAGCACAGGGATGGTGGGAACCCCTCATAATGGGCACAGCGGGTGTACAGACCCGGGAACTCAGCACAGGGATGGTGGGAACCCTTCATAATGGGCACAGCGGGTGTACAGACCCGGGAACTCAGCACAGGGATGGGGGAACCCCTCATAATGGGCACAGCGGGTGTACAGACCCGGGAACTCAGCACAGGGATGGTGAGAACCCCTCATAATGGGCACAGCGGGTGTACAGACCCGGGAACTCAGCGCAGGGATGGTGGGAACCCCTCATAATGGGCACAGCGGGTGTACAGACCCGGGAACTCAGCGCAGGGATGGTGGGAACCCCTCATAATGGGCACAGCGGGTGTACAGACCCGGGAACTCAGCACAGGGATGGTGAGAACCCCTCATAATGGGCACAGCGGGTGTACAGACCCTACAGACCCAGGAACTCAGCACAGGGATGGTGGGAACCCCTCATAATGGGCACAGGGATGGTGGGAACCCCTCATAATGGGCACAGCGGGTGTACAGACCCGGGAACTCAGCACAGGGATGGTGGGAACCCCTCATAATGGGCACAGCGGGTGTACAGACCCGGGAACTCAGCACAGGGATGGTGGGAACCCCTCATAATGGGCACAGCGGGTGTACAGACCTGGGAACTCAGCACAGGGATGGTGGGAACCCCTCATAATGGGCACAGCGGGTGTACAGACCCTACAGACCCAGGAACTCAGCACAGGGATGGTGGGAACCCCTCATAATGGGCACAGGGATGGTGGGAACCCCTCATAATGGGCACAGCGGGTGTACAGACCCGGGAACTCAGCACAGGGATGGTGGGAACCCCTCATAATGGGCACAGCGGGTGTACAGACCCGGGAACTCAGCACAGGGATGGTGGGAACCCCTCATAATGGGCACAGCGGGTGTACAGACCTGGGAACTCAGCACAGGGATGGTGGGAAACTGCCATTCCACTCCCTGACAGCGAGGTGTGAGGTTGCTGGTTCTTCCTTTGCTTCCAGAGACCAGGGACTAGAGTTGCTCCTCTGCCCCAGGAGTGATGCAGGATCCTGGGGAGGATCCTGGTGGAGGCCCCCTGGATAGGCCTCAGCCTGTGGACGACACTGGGCCTGGCCCAAGGAAAGATGAGTCCCTGTCTGCCTTTAGACGGAGGGTTATTGAAACGCTGAAGCGGATTGAGAAGGAAGAGGAGAAGTTGGTGGCTTTGAAAAATGAATTTAAAAAGAAAAAGCAGATTTGTGCCAAAGTGTTCAGCAAGAAAAGACCGGCTCTGAGGCCTGAGCTGAAAGACCTGGAACAAGCTCTGCGGAAGCAGAAAGAACTGGTGAGTTCTCTGAAGGAGAATAGTGGAGCATTTAAAGAGAAATATAAGAATGAAGAAAGATTCAGCCAAATGAGAAGAGGAGCCGCTTCCTGCATGGAGGGTGAGGAGACCAGTGAGGAGATGCAGCTACAGACAGCAGAGAGTGAGAAAGTGGGCCCGGAGGATGAGCCCAGCTCTTCAACACCTCAGACATCTGCTGAGCCCTCAATGGTGGAGGCCTCTGTCCCCTTCACTCCCCAGCAATGTGGAACATCTGAGCAGGAGGTTGAAGGTTCTGCCATGCTGGATTTCATCAATAAACTTGAATCCACTTCCCAGGATGGTGAGGAAAAGATGGACACCGTTCCTAGCCCTGTGGAAGAAAGACCTGTGGAGAGACAAGGTGCAGGTACAGTGTGTGTGCAGGATGATGGTGTGAACTTTAATGACAATGTGCTTGCTGAGGGTTGTAGTGCTGCAGGCAGTCAGCCCAGACCCATAGACAATACACAGCATGCAATAACATCTGCTAATAACTGTCAGCTTCAGTCTGCAGAGAGGTCCATGGACAATACAGAGACTTTGCCTGGACCAGGCACAGCGGCTGTTCCTGTGAATGGTGGAGGAGATGCTGGGTGCAGTAATGCTACAAGTTTCCAGGAGTCTGCAGCAGCCATGACTGTGATTGATCCCAGAAAAGAAACCATGTGCTCGGGGGAGGGGGAGGGTCCTGCCTCTAATCAGAAGACTGCTATCCCAGCTGATTCAGACTCTCTGCCAGCAGGTTTGATTGTGTCTAAGGACAAGACTGCAAATGCTGCTGGTGTAAGAAAAACTTATGCTGGTGTTGCTGCTACAAGATGTGGGAAGGGGCAGCAAGCAGGGAGGGAGCATGAAAATGTTTTATCTTCCTCCATGTTTAAAAGGAGGAATGTTGTGCAATTAAAATGGGAAGGCAGTGGAATCCCCCCACATAGGAGGGCAGTGGTGGATAAGATTCTACAGATGGGGTTTACACCCACAGATATCTTTGCCCTGATCAGTCCGGCAGGTTCCTATGAGTATGATTTGTCCTTTATCCGTCCGGAGTCTTTGGACATATTTTGGGAGAAGTATGAACACGTGTGTAGGGGCCTGCCGGACTGAAAAGGGCTCATCCCAAAGCTTATATCACGCCAGCCCCTCATTAAAATGGTCACAATTTTGGTCCGCAATGAATCCATACCACAAGGGGATTTATCTGTATGGTTGAGGAGGTATGGAGACATCCTGAGCCCCCTAAAAAAGATTGTAGATGATCGGGGAATATGGACGGGGGATGGTCTGTACAGCTAAAATTAAAAGTTGTTGACAATGTTGTCCAGCATCTGCCATCCTCAGCTTTCCTGGGGAGGGACAGGCTGACCATCTTCTATCCAGGCCAGCCAAAGCTCTGCAATAAGTGTGGAGATAAAGGACATCTCGCATCCTCCTGTCCAGTGATGAAGTGCTCTCTGTGTCAGGGTATAGGACATTTGGCGAAGGACTGCAATATCATCAGGTGCAATCTGTGCAATGCAGTGGGACATCCTTACAGTCAGTGTCCTGAGGCAATGCACAACAATCCTGAGCTCATGAGAGAGTTCTTCCGCATGGACATGGAGGATGCTCGGAGCTCAGCAGCTGGGGTGCCTGTGAGTCCATCTGAGTCTGTGCCAATATCTAATGTGTCTCCCCAGTCTGTTGTGCCCCAGTCTGTGCCAATACATAATGTGTCTGTGTCTCCCCAGTCTGTGCGTTTACCTAGTGTGCCCATGTCTTCTGTAGGTAAGGTATCGGTTGCCAAAAATGTGTCCAATCCTTCTGTGTCTGTGTCTTCTAAAATTGCAGAGGCAGCAAGAGGTGCTGAGGCAGGTGCGTCAGGTGTGGTGCCAACCCCCCTCCCCCGACGCTGCAGGGTTTCTATTGAGGATCGTGGGGTGCAGAGGAGTGGGGTGGATGGTGGAGAGGCTGGCCTGGTGGTAGATAAGGGAAGGGGGAGTGGGGGGTGAAGGGGAGGATAGGGGTGGGGAGGCTGTTGAGTCTGGTTTGTCTAAGGATGATATGGAGTGGTTGGAGGATAGGAGGAGGAGGGGCAAAAGAAGGAAAAAAGGGGGTTCAGTTACCTTAAATCCTAAATTTTTGCCTTTAGAAAATAAGTTTAAGGTCCTGTCTGATGATGATGATGAGGATGAATGGGACTCATTCAGTTCTGCATCCTCTATGGAGGATGAGTGCCAGGGTGCAACAAAGCGCGCTGGTTCTCCAGGAAGAGGGAGTAGTCAGGCTAAGAAACGGCTGCCTCAACTACCCTAATGGCAGTTCCCACTCCGTTAAAAGTGGCAACCATTAATGTTGCCAGCTTAAGATCAGTAAGTGCTCGTCATATGGCCTTATTTTTGCTCAGCGAGTTTGATGCTGACATTTTGTTTTTACAAGAAACCCATTTGAGTAGTCTGGCCGATATACATCTGGCAAAGAAGGAGTGGAGACGTGGGCCCTCATTTTGGTCTCTTGCGGCCGAGCCTTACAGCGGAGTTGCAGTCCTTTTCTCTGGTATGGTAACGTGCCGGCGGGTAATTGAGGTAGAGATAGGGAGATGCATGGTCTTAGACGTCTCTGTGAAGGGGCAGGACTTGCGCCTGATTAACATCTATGGTCCCCAGACGAAGTGGGACAGGAAATGCCTCTTTACAAAGATTAAGCCTTTTCTTTTTACGGCCCAGCAGGTTATCTTTGGAGGTGATTTCAACACCATTACTAGGTCTAAAGACAGGAGAGGTTTCAGAGATAACCTGGGCTATGACACCCTTTTTCTTAATGCGATAGTCAGGAAAGCAGGTCTGGTAGATGCGCACATTAAGCGCTGCCCAGACAGCACGGGGTTCACTTTTCAGCGAGGTAATAGTCAGAGTAGGATAGATAGGTTTTTTTTTAAAGGGAGACTCCGCTTTTTCGGCACCTGTGTGTCGGGCAGTGGAGTTTTCTGATCACTGTATTCTATCTGTGACTCTGAATGCCCCAGACATGCCACCTAGGGGGAGGGGTATCTGGAGATTGAATTCGGCTCTCCTGGAAGACGAGAGAGTAAGACAATCCTTTGAGGATTTTTTTCAAGCACAGGTAACGATCCTAGACTTTTGCAACAGCAAGTCAGAATGGTGGGAGCTTGTTAAACAGCGGACTGTTGGGCTTTTCAAGGCCATAGGAAGAAAGAAGCAGCAAGATAAGTATATCACCTACCAGCGTTTGCGGAGGAAACTTGACCGCCTTGTTTCGAATGGAGGAGATTCTAGGGCGATCTCTGAGGTGAAGCTCCTCCTTAGGAGACATCAATATGACCGGCACGCCTCTTTGGTTCAGGAGAGGGATTACGGGAAATACCATTCGCCTGACCCTTAGCAGAACTGTAAACAGAGCGTAGCAGTTAAGACGGTCAATGGCCTGAGGGACAGTACGGGCTCTCTGACGAAGTCTAGGTCAGGGATCCTGGAGGTTGTCAGGTCATACTATGCCGATCTCCTGGGAGGAAGGAACCTTGATCGGACAAGGATGTTGGGTTTTTTGGACTCTACACCAGGACTGGAAAGTAATGTTCCTTTGATGAATTTGACAGATGAAATCACTGCAGATGAGGTAATCCAGGCTATTGATAAACTAGCCATCAAGAAAACTCCAGGGCCAGATGGTTTGACAGCCGAGTTCTATAAATGTTTTAAAACGATCCTGGCTCCCTACCTTGCGGAGGTTTTTAATGGCTGTTTGAATGAGGGTTCTCTCCCTCCCTCCATGAGGCAATCTGCAGTGATCCTTCTGTTAAAGGGTAAAGATCCTTCCATGATTGGGAATTGGCGCCCCATTAGCCTTCTTAATGTCGATAGAAAGATACTGGCAAAGATTTTCTTCTGGCAATTATCACCAGTTGCAGGCAGTTTGTTATCCCGCCACCAGCACTGTTCGGTCCAAGGTAGAAGCACTTTCTCAGCAGTGTTAGCTGTCCGGGAGGCCTTGGAGCGTTGTAGGGCTGCTGGTTGGGGTAAATATTTGCTGACATTGGATCAGGCTAAGGCCTTTGATCGGGTTAATCATGAGTACTTGTGGCTCTTTCTTGACAAATATGGCCTGGAGGGGGGTTTCATTGATTGGCTCAAGATTTTGTACAAAGGGGCTGAAAGCTTTCCTCTGGTTAATGGTTGGGTCGGGCAGCCCTTTGCGGTCGGCTCGGGTGTGCGTCAGGGGTGTCCATTGAGTCCTCTGCTATATGTGTTTGCAATCGACCCCTTCATTAGAAGGCTAGAGAGTGGACCTTTGTGTGGGGTACCTTTGGGCATCGCTGGTGAGCCTCCTTTGAAGGTTGTGGCCTATGCTGATGATGTTTCTGTTTTTATCTCTGGGACTGCGGAGGCGCAGGAGGTGGTCTCAGTGATAGGGCAGTATGCAGAGGCATCAGGTTCAAAGGTCAACCAGGACAAGTGTGAAGCTTTCTGGATGGGTGTGGAAGGTGAGAGTTTTGTTCTCCCGGATGACTTCCCGGAGCCCCAACAAAAAAATCGAGTTCTAGGCATTGATTTCGGCCCAGGTGACTATGGTCATGCAAATTGGGTGAACAGGCTGGAGAATGCCGATGCCAAGGTGGCAAGCTGGAAAGGTTGGCAGCTTTCCTTGAGGGAAAAGGTTGATCTGATCAAGACTTGCCTGATTCCAATTTTTCTGTATGTCAGTTTTGTTTGCATTTTGCCAGTTTCTCTCTATACCAGGATCTATAGTTGTTTCTTCCAGCTGTTATGGGGGAACAGAATAAACCTTGTCAAAAGGAATGTGACTTACCTTCCTAGGCGGGAGGGTGGTCTAGGGATGGTCAACCCTGTAGTCTTTTTCTCTCTGATGTTGGTGAAGTACAATCTTGGTAACATGTTGGCAGAGAGACCGCCTGGGTGGGTTGGTATTTTCCAGTCCTGGTTTAGGCCCTTTCTGCGAGACTGGGAAAATGGTGGGCCAGTGAAAAGCCTGAGGGTCAGGCATGAACAGCTCCCGGCTTATGTTGCCCCGTGTTTGAAAATGCTTCGGCAGTGGCAAGTAACAGCAGGAGAAGTCAAATCTCTTCCAAGGAAACTTCTTGAGAAGCGGATCATGAGCTCTGCTTTTTGCGAGCCACTGGCCTTGAGGGATTGCCCAAGCCTGGTTTTGGGGGTGGGTTTGCGATTGATTAATTTGGAGAGAATCCCAATAAAGTTTAGGGATCAGGCTTGGCTTGCCTTTCATGGAAAACTATATGTGAAGGGCAACTTGAAGTTTCTTTCCATGAGTGATCGGGGCTGCCCGAGAGTGGAGTGTGGAGGAGTGGTGGAGTCCATGGATCACTTTCTACTTCAATGCCCTTTTAATATAGAGGTGTACAAGAGGGTTGGGAGGGCTCTGAGTATACCCTTCCTCCCCCATATGAGTTATGCAGAGTGGGTGTATGGGGCATTCCAGACTCATCGGGATTATGATTTGGAAACACTTTTTTTAGTTAGTCTGGTAGTCCGTTATTTCACGTGGAGTGCACGGTGTCAGGTATCCTTACGGGGTAAAATCCTCCCTGTGGAAGTGGTGGTGCAGGACATTCTGGGTGAAGTTGGGAAGATTCGGGGTCTTGAGAAAGGCAGGTGGCAGCAGGAGGCCTGGATAAGGGCGTGGAGGAATATCAGGACTCTGTAGCTGCTGCCTGTTGATCTCGGGGTGTGCGGCTTTTCTTTGTATTCTTGATTCACTCCCCTAGATTTTCAAAATGAAATCTATTTTTGATAAAAGGCTCCATGCATGGTGACGGTGATGTTCCTTAGTCTGGCTCTCCCATAGGGATTATGTAGTGCGCAATTTGGTTTATACCATTTATAATGTTCTTGTTTTGTATTATCATATTCAATTATTTTGTAAATATGTTTTATTTATTTATTATGGTTTTATTGTATATAAGTTGTTGTTGTTGTTTGTAAGATTTTTCAATAAACAAAATTAACCCCTCATAATGGGCACAGCGGGTGTACAGACCCGGGAACTCAGCACAGGGATGGTGAGAACCCCTCATAATGGGCACAGCGGGTGTACAGACCCGGGAACTCAGCACAGGGATGGTGGGAACCCCTCATAATGGGCACAGCGGGTGTACAGACCCGGGAACTCAGCACAGGGATGGTGAGAACCCCTCATAATGGGCACAGCGGGTGTACAGACCCGGGAACTCAGCACAGGGATGGTGGGAACCCCTCATAATGGGCACAGCAGGTGTGCAGACCCAGGAACTTGGCACAGGGGTGGTGGGAACCCCTCATAATGGGCACAGCGGGTGTACAGACCCGGGAACTCAGCACAGGGATGGTGGGAACCCCTCATAATGGGCACAGCGGGTGTACAGACCCGGGAACTCAGCACAGGGATGGTGGGAACTCCTCATAATGGGCACAGCGGGTGTACAGACCCGGGAACTCAGCACAGGGATGGTGGGAACCCCTCATAATGGGCACAGCGGGTGTACAGACCCGGGAACTCAGCACAGGGATGGTGGGAACTCCTCATAATGGGCACAGCGGGTGTACAGACCCGGGAACTCAGCACAGGGATGGTGGGAACTCCTCATAATGGGCACAGCGGGTGTACAGACCCGGGAACTCAGCACAGGGATGGTGGGAACCCCTCATAATGGGCACAGCGGGTGTACAGACCCAGAACTTGGCACAGGGATGGTGGGAACCCCTCATAATGGGCACAGCAGGTGTACAGACCCGGGAACTCAGCACAGGGATGGTGGGAACTCCTCATAATGGGCACAGCGGGTGTACAGACCCGGGAACTCAGCACAGGGATGGAGGGAACCCCTCATAATGGGCACAGCGGGTGTACAGACCCGGGAACTCAGCACAGGGATGGTAGGAACCCCTCATAATGGGCACAGCGGGTGTACAGACCCAGAACTTGGCACAGGGATGGTTGGAACCCCTCATAATGGGCACAGCGGGTGTACAGACCCATACCTCTCAATTGTCCCTAATTTGGAAGAAAGTCCCTCTTTCCTCCTCAGTTTGGTCTGATCTATGCTAAACTTTCATCCAATTTCTAAATTGTTGCATTTGTGAATTTCAGAAGCCAGTATAAAGGAATGGTAGTGGTAAAAAAAAAGCACTTGTGGGTTTAACCAATTATTATTGGGCGTGTCAAGGGGTCGCATGAATGTCAGAAACATGTAGCTGTAATTTTTGTAGGAGAATAATTCTTATATTGCCAGCTCTATCTTGTGGCCAGAATGTGGTAAAGTTTTCTGAAATCCATCAGTGAGAAAACTATACTGCATTTTGGCCACTAGATGGAGCTGGTGATATTCTTCCGAAAAGACACAGTCATGTTTGGAAAAGAAGAATTCACCACCCCCATCTAGTGGCTAAAATTCAGTATAGTTTTCTCACAGAAGTATTTCAGAAAATCTACCACATTTTGGTCACTAAATGGAGCGAGCGATAGAATAATTAATCTCTTCCAAAAATTATAGCAACATTTTCTTTTAGTTAGCACTAATGCTTCTGACATTCATCCAACGATTATTTTATAAATCGACCCCCAAATGTTATGTCATGTCCAGGAGGATTATGTGCTGGGCTGACTTTTTGCTTCATCTTTTCATGCAGGTGGAGGAGCAGCGAGACAAAGATCACGAGGAGGAGGAGGATGAGGAGGATGAGGAGGATGATGATGATGATGAGGAGAAGAAGAAAGAGAAAGATGAGACTCCTAAGATTGAGGATGTGGGTGTCACGTCTACGCCAATACAGGTGGTCAGACACTATAGCTGGCTACTGTGCGCTTCACCTATAGCAGCCCCCTTTCCCTTAAGGCAAGCAGGCCTACCGGTACTTGGTTGCCCCCAGGACTTATACACAATGCTATAGTGTCTGGCCACCACACCAGGGCAGATGCGAACTGAGCAAAGCAAATAGATACTTGCGGGTGACAGACTGGTGTAGCGTGGCAGACTGGTAGCATGGTTCAATGTCCAAAGGCAGGCTGAGTTCCGGGAATAGTCCAATATCCGATCCCAAGTCATACTCGGGGAAATCCAAACTAGCAAAGCAGGGCAGGCAGACAGGGCGCTTGATCAGAAACAACACACATATCACTTTCTATCACAAGCAAGGGACTGAGCGTTTGGCTTGCTTTATAACAGGTGACTGACCACATCAATCCCCTTGCAGGTGGACACAGACAGGGAGAATGCAATAGCCAAAACCCGGATGCTGGAATGAGGAGCAGGAGCACTTAAGTGATCCTGACAGTGAGATCTGATGAACAAGAGGATGAGAAGAAAGAAGGAATGAAAAAGGAGAACAAAAAGATTAAAGAAGAATACATCGACCGGGAAGAGCTGAAGAAAAACCAAACCCATCTCAACCCGTAACCCCCGACGACATCACCAACGAGGAGGATGGAGAGTTCTACAAGAGTCTCACCAACGACCGGGAGGACCACCTGGCGGTGAAGGTAAGTGTACATAGAGGTGATGTCATAGCTGGCATTTATATAGACTCCTCTTTCTGCAGAGATGAGAGGGGTGTGCATTTGGTGTCGTGATAGAATAAGAACGAGAGGTCGGCACTAGTATTGGAATTCTAGGATCAGGAACTATAAGTATCTTTTGAATGTAATTGTGTTGCGATATGACCGCCTCGGTTTTCATTTTCAGCACTTCTCAGTAATAGGCCAGCTGGAGTTCCGAGCTCTGCTGTTTGTACCCCGGAGAGCGCCCTTCCACTTGTTTGAGACCCGAAAGAAGAAAAACAACATCAAGCTGTATGTGCGCAGAGTCTTCATCATGGACAACTGTGAGGAGCTGATCCCGGGGTGAAAAATCAAACAATGCACCAGCACAACCTAACCTTACTTTTTAATAATTAAAGTAAAAAATCAGCAGATAAGTGCATTCTTTTTAAGAACCCAGATTTCTTCTCTCTTGAGGACTCCCGTTGTGAGATCTCTGTGCCTGTACAATCATTACTGGGCTGTCTCTTCCTGTTAGATGAATGTATTTTATATTATGGGGAATGCATCAGAATAAGGGGGAATACCAACAGGTTGTTCCGAATGGCCTGTAGGTGGGCAGGAACCAAGGCTGGGCCATCTGACTCCTATATTTTAAAATGATTTGGTAGTTCAGCAGATCAGAGTAAAGACATTCATATGATATATAAGTACCAACCTAAACATATCCCTATTTATTTTCACACACACTTCATGAAAGGTGTGGTGGACTCTGAAGACCTTCTGCTTAACATTTCCCATGAGATGCTGCAGCAGAGCAAAATCCTCAAAGTGACCTTGAAGAACCAGGTGAAGAAATGTCTGGAGCTATTCATAGAGCTGGACGAGGATAAAGAGAACTTCAAGAAATTCTACAAGCTTTTCTCTAAGAACATTAAGGTAGGAAAGGCCCAGGGACTGCAAGAGGAAGGAGGTCTATATAGTCCTCTATATAGATCTTTATATCACTAGAGGGATCACCAGCAGGAGGAAGGAGGTCCTGATTCCTCTATATTGATCTTTCTATCACTAGAGGGGTTACTAGCAGGAGGAAGGAGGTCCTGATTCCTCTATATAGATCTTTATATCACTAGAGGGGTCACCAGCAGGAGGAAAGAGGTCCCAATTCTTCTATATAGATCTTTAAATCGCTAGAGGGGTCACCAGCAGGAAGAAGGAGATCCTGATTCCTCTATATAGATCTTTATATCACTAGAGGGGTCACCGGCAGGAGTAAGGAGGTCCTGATTCCTCTATATAGATCTTTATATCACTAGAGGGGTCACCAGCAGGAGGAAGGAGGTCCTGATTCCTCTATATAGATCTTTATATCACTAGAGGGGTCACCAGCAGGAGGAAGGAGGTCCTGATTCCTCTATATAGATCTTTATATCACTAGAGGGGTCACCAGCAGGAGGAAGGAGGTCCTGATTCCTCTATATAGATCTTTATATCACTAGAGGGGTCACCAGCAGGAGGAAGGGGGTCCTGATTCCTCTATATAGATCTTTATATCACTAGAGGGATCACCAGCAGGAGGAAGGAGGTCCTGATTCCTCTATATAGATCTTTATATCACTAGAGGGGTCACCAGCAGGAGGTCCCAATTCCTCTATATAGAACTTTATATCACTAGAGGGATCACCGGCAGGAGGAAGGAGGTCCTGATTCCTCTATATAGATCTTTATATCACTAGAGGGGTCACCAGCAGGAGGTCCCAATTCCTCTATATAGAACTTTATATCACTAGAGGGATCACCGGCAGGAGGAAGGAGGTCCTGATTCCTCTATATAGATCTTTATATCACTAGAGGGGTCTCCAGCAGGAGGAAGGAGGTCCTGATTCCTCTATATAGATCTTTATATCACTAGAGGGGTCTCCAGCAGGAGGAAGGAGGTCCTGATTCCTCTATATAGATCTTTATATCACTGGAGGGGTCACCAGCAGGAGGAAGGGGGTCCTGATTCCTCTATATAGATCTTTATATCACTAGAGGGATCACCAGCAGGAGGAAGGAGGTCCTGATTCCTCTATATAGAACTTTATATCACTAGAGGGATCACCAGCGGGAGGAAGGAGGTCCTGATTCCTCTATATAGATCTTTATATCACTAGAGGGATCACCAGCAGGAGGAAGGAGGTCCTGATTCCTCTATATAGATCTTTATATCACTAGAGGGGTCACCAGCAGGAGGAAGGAGGTCCTGATTTCTCTATATAGATCTTTATATCACTAGAGGGATCACCAGCAGGAGGAAGGAGGTCCTGATTCCTCTATATAGAACTTTATATCACTAGAGGGATCACCAGCGGGAGGAAGGAGGTCCCGATTCTTCTATATAGATCTTTATATCACTAGAGGGATCACCAGCAGGAGGAAGGAGGGAGGTTGTCCCATGTCTTCCACAATTGTGCTCAATTCTTGTCCTTGTCCCGTGCAGGCGAGACCAGGGATCAGGTGGCCCTTTCCGCCTTTGTGGAGAGGCTCCAAAAACGTGGTTTAGAAGTCCTCTACATGATGGAGCCCATTGATGAGTACTGTGTGCAGCAACCGAAAGAATTTGACAGCAAAACCTACGTGTCCATTACTAAAGAAGGATTGTAGCTTCCTGAGGACAAGGAGGAGAAAAAGAAGAGGGAGGAGATCAAAGCCAAGTTTGAGAATCTCTGCAAAGTCATGAAAAACATTCTGGAAAAGAAAGTGGAGAAAGTGAGACTGATTTCAAGAACTGTCTGTAACTGAGCTGCACACATGGCCAAGTACTCATAGGTCTTCATATCTTATGGATTACAGTGGTTGTATTCCATTCTACAGTTTTTAGATCTATAACTGTTGTACATTTATGGTCTACAGGTGGTGATCTCCAACAGGTTGGTGGAGTCTCCATGCTGTATAGTTTCCAGCACCTACGGCTGGACCGCCAACATGGAGCACATCATGAAAGCTCAGGCCCTCAGAGATAACTCTACAATGGGAATACATAGCCGCCAAGAAACACCTGGAAATCAACTGTGATCATCCGATCATTGAAAACCTCAGGTGGGCACTGCTGAGGTTGCACTGATGGGCACTGATGAGGTTGCACCGATGGGCACTGATGAGGCTTCACTATTGAGGATGCACTGATGGGCACTGATGAGGCTGCACTGATGGGCACCAATGGGGCTGCACTGTTGGGCACTGATGAGGCTGCACTGATGGGCACTGATGAGGCTGCACTATTGAGGCTGCACTGATGAGCACTGATGAGGCTGCACTGATGGGCACTGATGAGGCTGCACTATTGAGATTGTACCGATGGGCACTGATGAGGCTGCACTATTGAGGCTGCACTGATGAGGCTGCAGTATTGAGGCTGCACTGATGGGCACTGATGAGGCTACGCTTAAGGTGTTGAACTGATAATCAACTGTGACAGCGCGTGAGTAAAGGAATGCCAAAAACCAGTAAGTTTGTTTACAAGTGATCAGTTGTGATTGGACACTGCTGATTATGTGGTAAAGGGCCACTGTGACTGGCCCCTTACCACAAGCGCAGAGTGCACCTGATGTGCACCACAGGAGGCGCATGGGGAACGTGGTTCTGAGAGGAGTGCATGTACGCCCTCCCAGACCTGAACGACGGTGCTGTAGCCAGACGGTCCAGGCTCTGTGGGGGTCCTGACAATAATGTTGGGATCCACCAAAATATCTGACCGGGAGCAGGCTCAGCTTCTCAGCACACCACTGAGGGCCTGAGCCAGCACCTCCCGCATCCTCCTCCTGTAGGGGCAGAGCAGAGAGCGGTGACTGACAGTCATTGCTCTCTGCTCAGAGTGACGGAAGAACCGAGCGATCAGCGGGCTTTGATAGCTCAGTTCTCGGTGTAGAGCCGGCAGGGGACAGATGCAGCATAGGATTGATTTTACAGTCTTCTCGCTGAGTATAAATGTTTGTTATTTTAATCCTGTCCTTCTCTTTTAAGGAGAAGCCCCTTTTTTATCTGTTGGTTAACTGAAAGACATAAGAAAAATATGTAATAATACATCCTCTGCTCTCTACAGGCATCGAAGAAGAAGATGAAAGCACACAGAAGGAAACCACAAGCCCCATGGTGGAGGAGATACCACCACCACCGCCACCACCAGAGGGCGACAATGACTCTTCCAGGATGGAGGAGGGGGATTAAAGGGTCCCAAAGGACTCCGCGGCGGGCACCATGGACCTTCGTGAATTGTTTTATACAGCGTCCTCTTCTGGAAAGAGTAAATATGTTCTTTGAAGACAACGGGGGAAACGAGCGCTGCTGATGGAAACCAGAATTTGTGTTTTAGCAATTTCTATTCAGTTGAATTCTGCCCTTTCCTCTCTTCTTCTTCTTGTTGATGTCGTTTTGCATGTTTTTCTTTCCCGCATCGAACTTTCCTGGTGCCTTCATGGCGGCATACACATGGAACTTGGGATCTTGGTGGGTAGAAATGAAGAAGGAGGTGGGTGTCTCCTGAACCTCCAGAAGTGGCCGTGGAGGACCGTGGCTGTGACCCACTGATCTGTGTGGGATCTTCTCTGGAGGAAGTGGCACTGCTCTCTTCGGGGCATTAAAAAAAGCACCCAGCTATATCTTGCACTACCTAGACGCAGGGCTCAGTTCCACCACCTCTGGCTCAGACCCTCTGCTCCCTGCCCATCACTATCACTTGTATACACAAAAGTTCGGTTTCTGTGTTTACAAGTGACAGCTCTGCACTCTGTGTGTAATGCAATCCTGGTATTTAATGACCTTTAAGACCCTCCTACTGTTCGTGAAATTTGATTGACCACACCCACTATTTGATGTGATTTGGAGGGTGTGTGTAGGGGGAGGGGTTTTGGGGGGTCGTGGTTGGGTTCCAGCACCTATTGTTTGAGAAAAAAAGCCCTGCTTATACGACATCCTAATTCTATCTCAATGCAAGGAGACACTCCAAGCCCACCTACAAGAGGTAGTAGACACCTTAACAAGGTACAGTTGGCTAATAAAATGAAGAGTCAGTTTGTTCCAGAATGATATATCTGGGTGCTTTTTTCAATACCCCGAAGAGAGCAGTGCCACTTCCTCCAGAGAAGATCCCACACAGATCAGTGGGTCACGTCCACGGTCCTCCACGGCCACTTCTGGAGGTTCAGGCGACACCCACCTCCTTCTTCATTTCTACCCACCAAGATCCCAAGTTCCATGTGTATGTCGCCATGGGTGGGCACCAGGAAAGGAAAATTACGGAAAGGTAAGTGTTCAATTTTCCGTTTTATTGGGTCCAATTTTACCTACAAATTTCCCCCCATGATTTCCAGAACCGTCTTCTATTTATCTGGCTGTATACGTCCCAAAACTTCTGATTATGTACAAATGTATTAAAATGCACAAAAGTTAGCATTGAATATTGAGGCATTTTATTTAATAAACCGTTTTTTTTTCATTAATAATATTTTTTGTCATTTCTTCTTTTTTTAAAATTTTTACTGTCCGCGCAAAATAAATCCCGAATAATAATAATAAGTCTGAATGCAATTACAATGTGATGTCACTCCACCATCCCTCTGCTTGTACCCAAGTATGATTATTACATTGTATCTGCAGAACAAAAATACACACACGCTAAATTCCCAAAAGTATTGGGACGCCTCTGCCTTTACACACACATGAACTTTAATGACGTCCCAGTCCGTAAGGTTCAATATGGAGTTGTCCCAGTAGTGAGAAGATCCGGCAAAACTGTAATCCTTGTAGTGTCGTTTATTGGTACATCAGAGTGACAATAAAACAAAGCCGACGCGTTTCGGCAATAGCCTCAGTCGCCTCAGATATGGCTATATATATATATATATATATATATATATATAATCACATACACATAGGCAAACTCCGCCTCTACATAATTGGCCTATCAGGTTGGTGTCACAGAAAATGAACATATTTAATCGATATCACCGATTATCCAAGTGGTTGGTGACTACACCTGTTTTTAGAAGGGGGAGGGGAAAGGAAGACAATAGAAAAAAGTTATTTTGTTGAGCCAAAAAGAAATGTGTAGAAAAAATGCTACACGAGGTATTAGGACCTCATTACTCCGAGGGGGAAATATATTCCTTAGAAGAAGGTGGAAGTGCAGACTTCATGTTCAAGGAAAATACTTTGTGGTAGCGACACAGTGTGAAGTCAAGATTAATGGCAGGATCATTTTTATTTATTTAATTTATATATCTTTTTTTTTTTTTTTTTTTGATCCTGCCATAAATTGAATCCCTCCTTTTTTGTACCTGCCTTAAATTTAATACCCCTTATTTTAATCCTGCCACATATTGAATACGCTTTTTTTTTTTTTTGATCCTGCCATTAATTTTGACTTCACACTGTGTCGCTACCACAAAGTATTTTCCTTGAACATGAAGTCTGCACTTCCACCTTCTTCTAAGGAATACATTTCCCCCTCGGAGTAATACCTCGTGTAGCATTTTTTCTACACACTTCTTTTTGGCTCAACAAAATAACTTTTTCTATTGTCTTCCTTTCCCCTCCCCCTTCTCATGCTGTGTATATATATATATATATATATATATATATATATATATATATATATTGCCATATCTGTTTCAAACTCGATACGACTAAGGCTATTGGCGAAACGCGTCGGCTTTATTGTTTTATTGTCACTCAAGGATTACAGTTTTTCCGGCTCTTCTTACTACTGTTGCAGTGCAGTGTGTTGGGACACATCGAGCCTCGGCACCTGTGAGTGGACCCGGTGGATGGATCGAGTTGTCCCTGCAGAGAGCGCTGTTACCTTTCTTCCTCTCCATTGAGTTGGCCCGCCAAAAAGGCATGGAAAGTGGGGTATATGGTTTTCAATGGCCTAGATCACACCAGTGCCTGCAGTTCCAGAAAAAAAAAAAGTAGAACATGCTGCATTTTTTCTGCTGTACTGGAACGCTGTAACATGCATCAAAAACGCACTGCAACACACTTGTCCTTATTTAGGGCCAGTTCACACCATAGAAACGCAGTCCGGATGCGTTCTAGGTGCTTTTCTGCATGCATACATGCTTTTGGTGCGTTTGTGATGCAGTCCAGTGCTTTTTTTTTCTGCCCCTCTTTTTTCTTATGTGACAAATGAGAAGACTCAGATAAACGCGCCCCTCTTGAGTCTTCACCACTGCGCTCAAATGCCTCTTTTTTCTTAACCTTAAATAAGGATAAGTGTGTTGCTGTGCGTTTTTGATGCATTTTGCAGCGTTCCAGTGCAGTCCAATACAGGAAAAATGCAGCATGTTCTACTTTTTTTACTGGAACTGCAAGTACTGGCGTGATCTAGGCCATTCAAAACCATATACCCCACTTTCCATGCGTTTTTGATGCAGAAAAAAAAAACGCTGTGTGAACTGGTCCTAAAGGGTTACTAAACCCTTTTTTTGTTTTGTTTTGCAGAGTGTGGCCCCCAATCCTCCTCTTCTGGGGGCCCCCAAGGGCGCTCGTGGCTCCTCCCCGCATCGGGAAACCCCCTAGGAGAAGCGCTCTCCCCGGGGGTAACCGTGCGGGCGGCGCTTCCGAGTCCAGCATTTCATTTCCATCCATAGACACAGAATGCCGGACTCGGCCCTGCCCCCCCCCCTTTATTGGATTCGATTGACAGCAGCGGGAGCCAATGGCTGCGCTGTTATCAATCTATCCAATCAAGAGCCGAGACAACAGGCAGAGAGGGTGAGCGCGTCTCCAGCGTGGGAATTACGGGGCTCGGGTTACGTTCCATTCATATACAGTGGGGGGGAATAATGATTGTCTCCCCTGCAGATTGTGTAAGTTTTGCCCACTTATAAAGAAATGAAGGGTCTATAATTTTTATCATAGGTGTATTTTATATGATAGAGACAGAATATCAACCAAATATTCAGAAAAATCACACAATACAAATGTTATAAATGGAGTTGCAGTTCAGTGAGTAAAATAAGTATTTGATCCCCTTAGTAGTTGGTGGAGAAACCCTTGTTGGTGATCACAGAGGTCAGACGTTTCTTGTAGGTGGTGATCAGGTTTGCACACATCTCAGGAGGGATTTTGGTCCTCTCTTCTTTACAGATCTTCTCTAAATCCTTAAAGGTACAGGCCGACTTTGCCGCATTGAGGGTCCAATGGGCGGGGCCATGTATTGTAAGATCTTGGAGGAGAACCTTCTTCCCTCATCCAAAACACTGAAGATGGGTCATGGATGGGTCTTCCAGCATGACAATGACCCAAAACATACCACCAAGGCAACAAAGGAGGGGCTCAAGAAGAAGAACATGAAGGTCATGGAGTAGCCTAACCAGTCTCCAGACCTTAATCCTATAGAAAATATATGGTGGAGCTGAAACTTCGAGTTGCCAAGAGACAGCCAAGAAACCTTCAGGATTTAGAGAAGATCTGTAAAGAAGACAAAATCCCTCCTGAGATGTGAGCAAACCTGATCACCACCTACAAGAAACGTCTGACCTCTGTGATCACCAACAAGGGTTTCTCCACCAACTACTAAGGGGATCAAATACTTATTTTACTCACTGAACTGCAACTCCCATTTATAACATTTGTATTGTGTGATTTTCTGGATATTTGGTTGATATTCTGTCTCTATCATATAAAATACACCTATGATAAAAATTATAGACCCTTCATTTCTATGTAAGTGGGCAAAACTTACACAATCTGCAGGGGAGACAATCAGAATTTCCCCCCTCTGTACCCCCTGGTGATCCTGCCATAAAGGTCCTTGTTCAGACACTTCCAGTTATAGGGTGACAACGCTCTGTCCTTGACGCCCAGCTGTGCTCCTGTGTGGTCACCGGCGTTGTGGTCACATGTTCCCTAAAGCTTCACACATAGGCGATTTGAATTGTGGGCGGAATCGGCGCAATCCTGCCCTCAAATCAAGAAGCAGACGCATTTGCGATGCCATGGCACCCTAACCCCGCGGTGCAATTTTGCTGTGACAAATCACGCTGCAAAGGCAGTCGCGCAATTGCAGAGCGATTTGATGCGCGCCTAAATCGCCTATGTTTAGGGTGCCATTAAGAAATAGTGGCATTGCAAACGTGAGCCGATTCTGCAACCACCGGTAGAATTCCTGCGATTCTGCCCACGATTTAGATCGCCTTTTGTGTGAACGGAGCCGTAATGTGGACTACAAGGGGCCGTGTTGCTGGCACACATTGCCCAGGCAGGGTCCACCGTTGTCACCAATCCCTCCAGAGAAATGATGTTGCAGCTGACAATGGAGCCTCTGCACACAGACAGGAAGTGGATGGCGGAGGTCAGCAGCACTGCAATGTAACAAAGGAAGAAAAAAAGTGAGATCAATATTTTATATAAAAAGACATGGCGATTGGTAATGATAGACGGAGCCTTCTGGAGCTAAATGTCATCCAGTGAGGGTTGGGAATGACCTCTAAGGGCTGCAATGCAGATCCTTCTACTATGCGGAGTATTTCCAGAGATGATAAACATTCCGATAAAAATCCATTTCCAAAGATAACAATGGAAGTGTGTGCTGGATCAGAACTTCCTTCCAGTGCTGCACATTCACTAATCAGTCCACTAGAGGGCAGCACTGCACAGCAGAACAGAACAGGGGCAGCAGCTACTGTGTATCCAAGTATGAAAGGAAAGTTATTGGTCAGTTTTAGAATTTATATAACAAATTTATATTGTCAGCCCCAGAATATCGGTCACCATGAGATCTGCACGGGCATCCAGCACAGTCATACAGCGCCTGGGAATATAAATGGAAGATTTTCCCCCTTAATGACCAGGCCATTTGTTGCGATCTGGCGCTGCGTGTCGCTTTAACTGACAATTGCGCAGCCGTGCGACGCTCTACCCAAACAAAATTGACGTCCTTTTTTCCCCCCACAAATAGAGCTTTCTTTTGGTGGTATTCGATCACTTCTGTGGTTTTTATTTTTTGCGCAATAAACAAAAAAAAGCGTCAATTTTGAAAAAAAATAATAATATTTTTCACTTTTTGCTATAATAAATATCCAAAAAAATAAAGAAAAGTAAACAAATTTCTTCATCATTTAGGCCGATACATATTCTTCTACATATT
Source organism: Lithobates clamitans (assembly GCA_037952925.1). Lineage (NCBI taxonomy): Eukaryota > Metazoa > Chordata > Amphibia > Anura > Ranidae > Lithobates > Lithobates clamitans. The sequence goes on from JBBGZY010003714.1 coordinate 46,819, forward strand.
TTTGGTAAAAAAAAAAAAAAAAATCGCAATAAGCGTATATTGATTGGTTTGCCCAAAAGTTATATCATCTACAAAATAGGGGATAGATTTATGGCATTTTTATGATTTGTTTTTTTTTTGTTTTTTTTACTAGTAATGGCGGCGATTTGCGATTTTTATCATGATGGCGACATTGCGGTGGACAGATCGGACACTTTTGACACTTTTTTGGGACCACTGACATTTATACAGCGATCAGTATTATAAAAATGCACTGATTACTGTATAAATGTTACTGGCAGGGAAGGGGTTAACACTAGGGGGCGATCAAGGGGTTAAATGTGTTGGGGTTACGGAGGGAATGGTGTTGGGATTACAGGGAGGGTTGATGTAGGAGTTACAAGGAGGGTTGATGTTGGGGTTATAGGCAGGGTTGGCCTTGGGGTTCCTGGAAGGGATGGTGTTGGGGTTACGGAGGGAATGGTGTTGGGATTACAGGGAGGGTTGATTCTGGGATTACAGTAGGGTTGGTGTTGGGGTTACAGGAGGGCTAATGGGGTTACAGGAGGGTTGGCATTGGGGTTACAGGAGGGCTAATGTTGGGGTTACAGGAGGGCTAATGTTGGGGTTACAGGAGGGTTGGCATTGGGGTTACGGAGGGAATGGTGTTGGGATTACAGGAGGGCTAATGTTGGGGTTACAGGAGGGCTAATGGGGTTACAGGAGGGCTAATGTTGGGGTTACAGGAGGGTTGGCATTGGGGTTACGGAGGGAATGGTGTTGGGATTACAGGGAGGGTTGATGTTGGGGTCACAAGGAGGGTTGACATTGGGACTATTAGTGTTGGGGTTACAGGGATATTGGTACAAGGAATGTACACAAGCGATCCCCTGTTAGGTTTATTATTGCAGTTTGTGATAAATTGGGGGGATTATTCCGTATTTGGGGATCGCTGTCACTGGGACAGAAAGTGACGGGAAAAACAAGTTTACAACAAGAGGAAGAAGTCAGCAGAATCCTTCCAATGGGGACGCTTGTTCCGGGGACAGCCAAGAGGGGAATCCCTCACTTCCTGCAGGTTTCCTCTCTCCTCCTGTTGTGTCTCTGGGACAGGAAGTAAAGGAAAATCTCCCCAAGGGGGAACAGACAAAAAAAGAATGTAATGGGCTTTGAACATTTCCTAATGCTGTCAATGAACTTGCATCCTGTGTTGGGATTTGCAGTGAAGAGTGGTGTTGTTGGTAATTGCGGTCTCTCCTGTGAGGTCATCATTGCGTCCGCCCACTTATCCATTACACCGCGCATCAATCAGGAGGATGGGGGATGGGGGGGGACCATTTACACTAATGCACTGAGTACAGGAAGCAGCAGATTGCTCAGCAGAAGTCCTAATGAAGGAGCCAAACCGGCCCCGCAATTACTGCGCTAATCGCATCATTCACCCCTTCATTGCCGCAGAACTGCTGAGCCGACAACACGAGTGCCGAGCAATGGATCGATATGGGGAATGTGTCAGATAATTAAAGCATAACTCCGAACCTGAGCAAGAATGGACTATACAGATTAAAGCAGAACTCCGACCTGAGCAAGAATGGACTATACAGATTAAAGCAGAACTCCGACCTGGGCAAGAATGGACTATAGAGATTAAAGCAAAACTCTGACCTGGGCAAGAATGGACTATACAGATTAAAGCAGGACTCCGACCTGAGCAAGAATGGACTATACAGATTAAAGCAGAACTCCGACCTGGGCAAGAATGGACTATAGAGATTAAAGCAGGACTCCGACCTCGGCAAGAATGGACTATAGAGATTAAAGCAGAACCCCGAACTGGGCAAGAATGGACTATACAGATTAAAGCAGGACTCCGACCTCGGCAAGAATGGACTATAGAGATTAAAGCAGAACTCCGGCCTGTGCAAGAATGGACTATACAGATTAAAGCAGAACTCCGACCTGGGCAAGAATGGACTATACAGATTAAAGCAGAACTCCGACCTGGGCAAGAATGGACTATACAGATTAAAGCAGAACTCCGACCTGTGCAAGAATGGACTATACAGATTAAAGCAGGACTCCGACCTGTGCAAGAATGGACTATACAGATTAAAGCAGAACTCCGACCTGGGCAAGAATGGACTATAGAGATTAAAGCAGAACCCCGAACTGGGCAAGAATGGACTATACAGATTAAAGCTGAACTCCGGGCACAAAAACATTCATTTCATTGTCTCTGCTGCACTTACCTCTGTAGGTGAGGTGGCTTTACTGTCTACACAGCCCAATGCATCTGTGTTCCTCCTCTTCTGTAACGCACCCCCTAGGATCCCCCACCCTGCACAGCCAGGCACACTGAATTTCCACAGGCACTCCAAGTCAGAGAACAGTCCATTACTTTGTTTTTGTTATTTATTGAGGGATTAGAACTTGGATAGGGATTGGGAAATTATGGGATGCCCACTTGACTTCAAACAACTTCAGGGACAGCCTTCCTGTATACAGTCTATATACACTCCTTCTCTTCCTCCAGCACTAGCTTGCTTGCAGAACTCCAGCTGGCATATTGGTTGGTGGACCTGACAAAAAGGCACTCAGACTTTAGCAATAGCCCTTTACAGGCAGGAACCCGAGGCCCCCTTTAAGTGTGTAGCAAAAAGTTCAGGTCTCCTGGACGTGCTCATTGGCTCCTGCTGTCCTCTCCTTCCTCCCCCGCCTCCAGGATAGGATTCCTCTTTGTGCTGTAGAGGGTCCCTTCAGCACCAGAGTCCCAAGCCCAAGGTCACCCCCCCCCCCCAGACTAGAGGACACCCCAGCGCTCCTTCTTCATCTTCCACCCGACTGCCTCTGCTGGCAAGACCCATGCATAATTATGAGGTAAACAGGCCCCCTTCCAACCCCTCTCCGCTGGGGATTGGTCAGGACCTCATAAAAAAAATGCCAAGAAGCTCCTCCTCACTTCCACCCACTACTTCTAGAAGCTTCTCCAATGTTCTAGAGAGCAGGGGGAGGCACCAGAAATGCTGCTTGTTGAATCATCCGGCCTCCCTGAGTCATTCAACCCTGACCCCGATTTCAACCCAGGCCTGGCTCCCAGACAAGATAAATTTTCCTACACTAACAACTAAACCTCTTTGCATCGAGCACACTAGAGGGTGCTACACTTCTTTCCCTAGGGACGCTGGGATGGGAAAGAGCAGTGATTGGTCAGCACCGGCACGTGACCCATCCCGGCATCCCTTGAGAAAGAAGAGGAGGCATAGAAAAGTTTTAAAGTGAGGGAAGTGCATTGGGGACCAGGAGGAAGCAGGGGGAGGGGGTTGAGGAAGGAGGAAGCAGGGGGAGGGGGTTACGGAAGGAAGAAGCAGGGGGAGGGGGTTGAGGAAGGAGGAAGCAGGGGGAGGGGGTTGGGGAAGGAGGAAGCAGGGGGAGGGGGTTGAGGAAGGAGGAAGCAGGGGGAGGGGGTTGGGGAGTCTGAAGGCTGTTCACCTTTTCATTTTTCTGAAAACGTGAACTTACACTTTAAATATATTCCGCCATAGCTACAACAGATATAAAACCACTTTTTAAACACAAATATGACCTTGTAAAAGTAGCAGTGACATCATCACTGGGCTGTGCATAGCCTGTGCAGAAAGCAGAGTTGTGGGAGGGGCCCAGCAGGCTCCACCCACTACAGAAAATTACAGGAGGGGGTGGAGACAAGTCTAGTTCACCTCCACAAGGTGAGAGAGAGCAGAGCTGTGGGAGGGGGCCATCAGACTCCACCCACTACAGGAGGGGGCGGAGACAAGATCAGTCCCCCTGCACAAGGAGGGAGAGCAGAGCTGTGGGAGGGGCCCAGCAGGCTCCACCCACTGGCGGAGGGGCAGAGACAAGATCAGTCCCCCTGCACAGGGAGAGAGAGCAGAGCTGTGGGAGGGGGCCATTAGACAGCACCCACTGCACGAGGGGCGTAGACAAGATCAGTCCCCCTGCACCAGGAGAGAGCGGAGATGTGGGAGGGGCCAAGCAGGCTCCACCCACTGCAGGAGGGGCAGAGACAAGATCAGTCCCCCTGCACAAGGAGAGAGCGGAGATGTGGGAGGGGCCCAGCAGGCTCCACCCACTGCAGGAGGGGCGGAGACAAGATTAGTCCCCCTGCACAAGGAGAGAGTGAAGATGTGGGAGGGGCCCAGCAGGCTCCACCCACTACAAGCTGCCTGCAGAAAATTACAGGAGGGGGCGGAGACAAGACCAGTTGCTCCTACACAAGCAGAGAGAGCAGCAGTGGGCGGTCTTTATTACAGGAAGTCTCACATCGAATGACTGCACAGATCTGGGAGAAGATTCCAGTCACGTGACCGATGGATTTATTATTCGGGAGTTCACATTTGGAATTTTTGGTGGAAGGCCATGCTGCAGACAATAGGAGGGATTTTATATTTATAAGAAATAGAAGGCTGTACAATGTATCCTTCCATGACATTTCTCTTTTTATTCTGCCAGAAAAGAAGAACTTTCTCCAGATTCCAGCCGCAGCGTCCAGAATAAAGATGAATGTAAAGTGGAAAGAATTTGCCGTCTGGAAGCGGGCAGAAATGTCATGACTCACCTCTGTATGCGCGGCGCTCTGTCCCAGCGGTGTAATTAGTCGGCACTTTCCATCCCGACATTTAGAGCTGGAGGTGGCTCAGCCGAACCGATAATCCCGCCAACGTTCCAGGACAATTTTGTTGAAATGTTATGAATTTTATTTGACAACAAAATATAGAGCATCGGATATTCTACCCTGAGAGGATTTAAAGGGTAACTCCACTTTATTGGAGAAAACAAACCAAACCCAAAAAAAAAAACAAACACAATCCCTACACAAGTCATATTGTAATTGAATGCTGTTAATAATGATCTTTCCTTTTCAATCTGCAGCCGCTGTCATTTTCTGTAGAAATGCAATATGGCCACCTGGGGGCGCCCTGTACACAGATGGTACATAGAGCGCCTCCCCTCCTCGGATTTGTCATTTCCTGCTTGTGTGATTGGCTATGAATGTGAGAAAATCCTGGACAGCCGCACTCAAAATAATAATTGCCTTTATTGGTAAAAACAACAAAAATACATGCCACAGCAAGAAGTTAGGTATGATTAAGCACTTGTTATAGTGTGAAACGCGTCAGCTTCCCTAACTTCTTGCTGTGGCATGTATTTTTGTTGTTTTTACCAATAAAGGCAATTATTATTTTGAGTGCGGCTGTCCAGGATTTTCTCACATTCATCGTTATAAGCATTGCCGGCACCTGAAGCTTCCAGTTTGGAGGAGAGGTTTCTGATTGACCTTCTCTGAGCGGTGATTTTTCTTTTCCCTTTACTTGTGATTGGTTCACTGATTTTCCCAGAAGTCTACACTAAGATACAAGTCAGCTTTTATGTGCAAATCACCTGCAATGTCCGTGCGATGCAAATTCGGCCATACAGATAGTATACAGATAGCATGGCTGAATTTGCATTGCATTCGGACCAAACCCTTTTTTTGGTCCGCAGCATAATCGGATCACATGGGTGTTCACACCCATCCGACCCGATTCCTGTTCGAGTTTGCAGATCGCACTGCGATATGTGAACAGACTCGGGGGTGTCATTAACTTTTGATTGACACTCCCAGCAGTCCGCATAGAGCAGTGTGAACTGCTGCTTGGAGACATGCGATGTGGGAAGCCGCAGTGGATTTGCAGGGTTCCCGCATCGCTGCAGCGTGAACTGGGCCCTGTGACAGACTCCGTTCCATTCACATATTGTGAAACAGGAAACGGGGATGTTGGCGCTGCTAATAATGAGTGTATATAAATCTTGCAGCACTATGAAACTCTTATGAGTTGGTAATGTATCTAATTAATAAAAATCTATGAACAATAAAAAAAATATAGTATATATGTATCACTGTGTATACCGTATATACTGGAGTATAAGCCGCCCCGAATATAAGCCGAGGCACCTCATTTTACCACAAAAAACTGGGAAAACTTTTTGACTCGAGTAGAAGCCTAGGGTGGGAAATGCAGCAGCTACTGGTAAATTTTCAGGATGCGGCGCGGACAACATAGAGGCTGCCGGCGTCACTGTGCCCATGAATGCAGCCTCACTTCCCATCATTGCAGCCTTACCATGCCCATCATTGTAGCCTCACGGTACCCATCACCGCAGCCTCACCATGCCATCATTGCAACCTTACCATGCCCATCATTCTAGCCTCACTGTGCCCATCATTGCAACCTTACCATGCCCATCATTCTAGCCTCACTGTGCCCATCACTGCAGCCTCACCGTGCCCATCATTGCAACCTTACCATGCCCATCATTCTAGCCTCACTGTGCCCATCATTGCAACCTTACAGTGCCCATCATTCTAGCCCCACTGAGCCCATCACTGCAGCCTCACCATGCCCGTCATTGTAGTCTCACTCCCATCATTGCCGCCTCAATGTGCCCGTCATTGCAGTCTCACTAGTAGTGACTGTGCCCATTCATGCATTCGCAGTCAGTACCTGGATTGCACAGCGGGCGTCTCCCACCTTTTCTCGGAGCTCAGTCTGAAATGTTCGGCCGCGCTGTGACAAAAGTCCCGCCCTCCTCCTAGACCAGCTCGTGTAATAGACGCAGTGTTCCGTCGATCACACGGGCTGGTCTAGGAGGAGGGCGGGACTTTTGTCACAGCGCGGCCGAACATTTCAGAGTCAGCTCCGAGACACGGCGGCCTCCCGCTGTGTAAGGGAGGGAGAGAGGCGAGCGCTGCAGCCGCAGTTCAATGCAGGCCCAAGACAAGCAGCCTAATGCCCGCTATCCCTGCCCTCACTCGAGTATAAGCCGAGGGGGGGGTCAGCATAAAAAATGTGCTGTAAAACTCGGCTTATACTCGAGTATATACGGACAGAAAGTCCATAAACCAATATAATAAAAAATTGTTCATATTTTCATAAAAGCTGATTTCCGGGGATTGCGACTTAATGTTCTCTTCTGTGCATCAAAATAAAGTGACTTCTTGTTCTCCCCCCTCAAGTATGTACATTCACCAGAGGCCCCACCCCCGCAGGGGTAAAGAGCGTGTAGTAACCTGTATCCCCAATCGGGGTATTCCCTGGAAACGGTAAGTACTCCTACTCCGGAACAGAATGTGTGTGAAAACGGCATCCACATGTAATCAAAAATGGGCATCTATAGCATAAATATATATTTATTTCTATATCACAAATTGTGCGGCGGCACGTTTTGGTGCTGAGAGCGTGTTCATAGTGCGCTCCCAGCACAAGACCAATACCCTGGACTCGGTTCCCGATCATGTGACCACTGTGACGGCCAATCACAGCGGTCATATTATTGCCAATCCCCCCCCCCCCGGGTGTTCAGAATTTTATGAAGGGATGCTGGAGCAGATGGGAAGGGGGTTATAGTATAACTAAAAAGCAAAACGTATTTTTGGTTGTGGATGTAGTAAAGAAGAATTAGAACGTCTTAATATTTTGTGAAAATAACATGATGTGGGCGGATTTCTGCCAGTCAAAGGCTGTGCCCCGCCCCCTCCATCCTGTGTCTTAGAATAAGAGGGAGGTGAAGCCTCCATTAATCTACATGTAATATCCCACCTCCATTGTGTTTAGCGGTTGGTGGGCAAGGAGGAGGGAAGGGGTGGGCTTGGAGGAGGGAGGGAGTGGGCCGGCTGTCATTTACCACTGTGTATACGCCCACTAGTTACACAGTTGGTAAGATTGAATAAAGACAATAGTCCATCCAGTTCAACCTGTGTAGGGGTGTGGGTGGGTGTGTGTGTGTAGACAATTATTTCCCATATCCCTGTATATTGTGTTCGATAAGATGCATGTCCAAGAGTCTTTTGAAACTATCCCTACTTCCTGCTGACACCACCAATTGTGGAAGAGAGTTCCACATCCTTACGGCCCAGAGCGACTCTGACTCACTGACTCTATAGTCACACGGGCTGCTCAGATGTAATAGGGAGGAAATGCTCACCATAGAAACTCTCTGAAAACTGAGCATGTGCAGAACTGCCAACACGGTTCTATGAAATCCCCAACTGCATTGGGGACATGGACAGAAGGTGGAGCTAGAGAGCAGCAGGATCAACCAGGTTTTTTGCAGAAAACGAATCTCATAGTGACTGAGTATGAAGAACATGTAATGCACCATTTATTCATAGTTTATTATGATATGGGTTTAGTGACACTTTAACCATTTGCCTACCGGGCACTTCCCCCTCCCCCCACCCTTCCTGCCCAGGCCAATTTTCATCGCTGTCACACTTTGAATGACAATTGCGTGGTCATTTAACACTGTACACATATGCCTTTTTTTTTTTTTTTTTTTTTGAGAGAGATAAAACTTTTATTAACCACTGCGGGGAGTTATTTTTTGCTAAATAAAAAAAAGCACCAAAAACTTTGAAAGAAAAAAAAAAAAGAAATAAGTTTTTCTTAGTTTCTGTTATACAATTTAGCAAACGGTAATTATTCTCCTTCATTGATGTGCGCTAATGAGGCAGCACTGAAGGGCACTGGAGGAGGAGCCACTGATAGGCAGCACTGAAGGGCACTGGTGAGGAGCCATCAGTGCTGCCTATCAGTGGCGCCTCCTCCTCCTCAGTGCCGCCTCAACAGTAGCTCATCAGTGCCCACTGATAGCACTGATTGGCACTGACAAGGAGCCACTGATGGGCACAGATAGGTGGCACTGATGGGCACAGATAGGTGGCACTGATGGGCACAGATAGGTGGCACTGATGGGCACAGATAGGTGGCACTGATGGGGCTGCACTGATAATCAGTGTAGATGTCCCCTTTCACACTTGCCAGTAACTGTGACAGATTTTCAGGTCAGTGTGAAGCAATACACCGGGCATAATAGTATAGGGCGGCTCTGACACTGATGGGATGCGGTTTACCCACGCCGCGGGACAGTGCGGTGCGCCTTGCAGCTTTCCTGAGCTTAGCCATAGACTTTTTATATCCTGTGGGTTCGGCACACTTTCTGAATACAGTGGAACCTCGGTTGGCGAGTAACGCGGTTAACGAGCGTTTCGCAAACCGAGCACTGTATTTCTAAAAATTCTAACTCCGTTTGCGAGTGTTGTCTCACAAAACGAGCAGGATTCAGGCCAAAAGCGGTGTGCAGTACCGCTTTTGGCCTGAGGTGGGGAGCGCCGGATTCGAGCAGAGCCGAAAGTCGCCGATCGGCGCCGTTCGGAAATGCCTGGAAAAGGCCCGAGGACAGTTTGGCTGACCTCGGCGAACCTCGGAAAGGCTCATGAACGGAGTCTTGCCGAGGTCAGCCGAAGTGTCCCTCGGGCCTTTTCGGCTGTTTCCGAGGCTCTCCGGCACCCCTCCCCGGATCTGGCCGCATGTGGTATTGCATCCAATTGAAGTCAATGCGGAACAAATTATTTTCGTTTTCATTGACTTCAAATGGGAAAACTCGCCTCGATATGCGAGTACATTGGATTAAGAGCATACTCCTGGAATGGATTATGCTCGTAATCCGAGGTTCCACTTTACAGGAGTTTTGGTGCGCTATCAGAAAGTACCCCACACCTGCAGGATATAATAGAAGTCTATGGCAAAGTGCAGCAAACCCTACAGGAAAGCTGCAGATGCTCTGCGCGGTGCAAGTAAACCGCAGCCCATCAGCGTGAAAGCAGCCTTAGAGGCTCAGAACAGTAAGGGTTCATTTACATTTGCAGTTTGTGGATTGGAAAAAACCCCATTAATTAGGACGTGTTTTTTATCTCCCCCACCCCAACCACACCCCCTTTAGCGGCAGTGGCCGGAGGCATACACACAAAGCCGCAGTAGGGGATATGCGCTCTGTCATGATTGGTGGGTGTAGCGCTTCGCTTCTCTGCCTTTTGTATTATCTGCTCTTATCCAGGTGATCCAGAGGAGGCGCTGTGCTACTATCCCCGACCTAACCATCGGGGGTTGGGGTGGTGGCTGTGCAATGAACGCGATTGCAACACGGTAGCAGGGCAGTTAAGAGCTTTAAATCAGGTGTGAGGAGGCGACGCTTTGCGCAGTGGCAGTATCATAGCCAATTAGGTTCAACTGAGGCGTGATTATTGCTAATTGCTTCTCGACCTTTTGGCTAAGGTCAAGTGTAGTATCTGTTCTTATCAGTTTCCAGGAGGTGGCGCTTGCTCCCGTCCCTGATCTATGGCGAAATAGAGACGGGATTGCGGTTGCTATGCAAAGCCTGCTGGAGTGAAGGTGACCTGGAGCGGTTCTTAGCTGAAAGGGAAGCCTTCTGATGGGGATGGAGAACCACGGGGTCTGAACCGGAGGGTCGGGACCCTGGCCCTCTGGCCTGGATTGGGGCGGATCTAGCTCCAGACAGTTATTCGGGAAAGAACACTTACTCCCCTCTTGTAGGGGTGGGGGGAGTGGTTAGTACTTCCCGAATGTAATTGGGAGGGAGTGATGGGAGCGACGGCAGAGCCTGATGGTAAAGGGCTCTTTCCGGGTTCCTGATCTCCATATCCTTCCTGCCTGTGGTGGGGTTTGTTGTGGTCTGGGCTGGGGGGTCAGGGCTTCTTCGAAAAGCCAGTGGTGAATGTGCCCCTGAAGTGGCAGTTCAGGGGTGCCGTATAGTCACGGTGTGTAAGCACTTGATTTTATGGCACCATGGTCACTTTCACTACAACACACGTTTTTCGCACCTGCCTCTTGGGCCGGGCCTTTTGGCCAGGACCAGGGGAAATTTTTTATGCCTGGCCGGAGGGCCGGCCATTGTATAGCACAATGGCCACTTTCACTCTCCCATCTCACTATCTTCCCCACTCTTTTACCCCTGTTTGTAACCTTTTTGTCTTTTTTTGGTCGTCTTTGTATACACGTTTTTTCACTGTGTGGCGAGTAGGGTGTGGGTCCTCGGGCCTACTCTGAAAGTCTTGGGAGAGGGTGGATATAGGCCTTTTGGCTTGGTTCCCCCTCTCCTTTGAGGGGTCTCCCTTCGGGGGAGCCCCACTGTACTTGGGTCGGTCTGCTTCGGCAGACCTTCCAGTTGTGGGGGTCCGCCTGGTTTCGGCCAGATGGACCCTTTGTCTGAGTACCTCAGTCCCTGTCTGGAGCCTAACGCCCCGGGGGATCAGAGTAAGGTCCTTCCCTAGTGGGGGACTCTGTACACCTGTTGCACGTTTTTTGTGTTTCACTCTCTATGTGTGGGCACTTTTTTTTGGCACCGGGTGAAAGTTTTTTAGGTATGTTTTGCACGCCACTGGCTTTTCGATAGAGTGAGGAGGCAACGCGGCGCCCGGTGATCTTAGACTCCTCCCACGTTGTTCAGGTAAATCTCCACCTCTTTAAGGTTGCCTACCCCGGCTATAAACACTTCTAAAAACTTTACTTTAGATAAACACCATGACCTGCGGCCCCCATCCTAGGCCGCCCCGAACTGCAATTATATTATTCCGTGACAAAAACATATTGTAGCAACATCCTTTAATACTAAAATCAAAATACAGAATACATTCATAAAGGCATATTTTTAAATGTAGATATAATAGGCAAAAAAACAAAAAAAAAATGTGAGTAAAGTAATAACAAAAGAAAAAAAACAAAAAAAAAACAAACACTGTACAATTTTATAAAATCTGTGTTTTTTACATAAGTTACACAAAAAAAAAAAAAAAAAGATAAAGATACTTCATTAGACCTTTACTTCATATTGTCATGAACATTGCATATTTGACGCAGTTACGCTGGTGAATACTACATGTTCTTTAATACTATAAGGTGTAGACAGTAGAAGGTATATCGGGGGGAGGGCGACGTGATTCGTGGACTTCGCAGCGTACTCTTGCCCAGGCACAGAGGCGACGCCCATTTTTATTGAGCCAATATGGCGTCCTATCTGCTTGGCGGACATTGAGGCACTTCACGAGGCAATGGTTGCGATGGCCATTTTTTTTTTTTTTTAATTGGCCTCCACCAATGATTTCACCAAGATGGTTGATAAAGAATCAGAAGGCGTTTTATTGTTGGTTATCCAATCAACAGTTCGACGGGGAATTGATGACATCAATCAGGCACTTCGTGAAGCTAAAGTAGAAACGTCCATTTTGCAGGTCGTCCAAAAACATTCATATGCAAAAAAAAACCCAAAAAAAACAAACTCCGCTGCATGTCAAGTTTTGAGACCATCGACTGTCTTTTTTTTCAAAATGGCGGCAACCGGTGTAGCTAGGCAACAGCCACCCTATAATAGGACATGTCCTTGAGGACTATTGTGTTCTCCAAACAGCACAATAATTCAACATTGACCTAAATGCTATACAAGCTTGAAAAAAAAAAAAAAAAGGCAGATTTGTTTATTTTTTTTTACAAAATCCAAAAAAAAAACGGTCAACTTGTTTTCTTCTGGGTCAGTGAAATATAAAAATACATGCGTTACACCAGGCTGGTGGTGCGGATAGGTTGAAGCCCTGCGCAGTCACGTCGTTAATGGCTTTAAAAAAAACACTTGCACTTTCCTTTAGCTTAGTTCATAATTTAGCCCCCAGATAAAAGGACCCCCTGCGAGTCTCAGGTCTCCGGCGAAACGCGTGACACTCCCGCCATGTTCTTGGACCTCCGGCAGAAACTTGATACATCACGGTGGTAGAAGATGGAAGTGCTTCTAGTTAGTGCACACAACCTCGCAAAACTTTTTTTTTCTTTTCATAGAGTGGATATATTTCAAGCTTATGTTTATTTTATTTATTTTTTCTTAAGCAGCATACTTAGGAAAAAAAATAAAGATAGGACAGCTCTGATAAATGAGGTGGAGGGGGGGGAGGGGAAGCCGAGTCATTGCACTCACACCCATCCGCTTGTGAGTTTAAAGAACATTTCTTCATCCAGACTTTCATTCTGGTCCTTGGCCCGCGTGGACAGGAAGATGTAGCCGCCGATAAATTCGTGAACTACTTTGCAATCTACTTCTGTGCAGATGAAGGAGAGCCTCATTTCATCGGCAAACTCTACGGTTACCTGGAAGACAACAAAAGCCGAGGGTCACATACAAGAGCCGAGGGTCACACACAAGAGCCGAGGGTCACACACAAGAGCCAAGGGTCACACACACAAGAGCCAAGGGTCACACACACAAGAGCCAAGGGTCACACACACAAGAGCCGAGGGTCACACACAAGAGCCGAGGGTCACACACAAGAGCCGAGGGTCACACACAAGAGCCGAGGGTCACACACAAGAGCCGAGGGTCACACACAAGAGCCGAGGGTCACACACAAGAGCCGAGGGTCACACACAAGAGCCGAGGGTCACACACAAGAGCCGAGGGTCACACACAAGAGCCGAGGGTCACACACAAGAGCCGAGGGTCACACACAAGAGCCGAGGGTCACACACAAGAGCCGAGGGTCACACACAAGAGCCGAGGGTCACACACAAGAGCCGAGGGTCACACACAAGAGCCGAGGGTCACACACAAGAGCCGAGGGTCACACACAAGAGCCGAGGGTCACACACAAGAGCCGAGGGTCACACACAAGAGCCGAGGGTCACACACAAGAGCCGAGGGTCACACACAAGAGCCGAGGGTCACACACAAGAGCCGAGGGTCACACACAAGAGCCGAGGGTCACACACAAGAGTCGAGGGTCACATACAAGAGTCGAGGGTAACTGGCTGTCCACATGCTGAAAAACGCATTGTGAGGATACTTAGGGCCTTATGTATCAACATGTTCCTCTATAGAAGCCATTGTCAACCAGGGTTCCCTATGTTGTGACTGATTAACCTCCTATTTTATGATGCCCGGGGCCAAAAATGCCACTTGGCAAAGCCAGTTGCATGACACCAATGATCTTTTTAGCTGTCTGCAAGGGCTGGCATTCTGTCCATTGGATACCAATTCATGAGGTGTTTTTTCCACTGACGTCCAAAGATTTGGTTCCAGCAGGGGTTCCCCAAGCATCAAAAGGATACCTAGGACCATATGCATCAACGTGTCCCCCTACAGCAGCCATCATCAACCAGGGTTCCTTATGTTCTGGCTGATTGACCTTCAACTGGATGGTGGCCTGGGGTCAAAATGCTACTTGGCAAAGCCAACTGCATGACACTAATGATCTTTTTAGCTGTCTGTAAGGATGGCCTTCTTTCCATTGGACACCAATGTAAGGGGCGTTTTCCCCATGGACACCCAAAGAATTGGTTTCATCAAGGGAGGAGGTCATCCAGAAACCATGTGTAATAGTGATAAAAGGACCCCCGAACATCTGAGTCGTCCAAAGATTTTTACTGAATCCACAAGAATTTCTGGGGCCAAAAAAACCCCTCTTCATCAGGGCTACATAACGCATACAAAAATGAAAAAGTATTGACAATCCAAGAAGAAAAATTGCCCCTAAAATATGGAAAACTCTGAAAAGTGCTAAAATGATCACTGATAATAACCCCCCCCCCCCCCCCCCCCCATGAAGGACATTTTCAGTTCAGTCTTACTATGTAAAGATTTTGGATTTTGTCACTTTTCATTGTTTTTAGGGGCAATCTTTTTTTTTGGTAGCCCTGATAGAGAGCGATTTAGTGGCCTCTGAAACTCTTTGGCTTCCCATTGCTTTCCTGTGTAATTGATAAAAATATTTGGACTCCCAAGATGCTGTTTTGGTGTCTTTTTGGGTCTATTACACATGGATTTCTGGGCGAGCTCCACCTCTGAGGTGGCCTCCTGGTTTGTTGAGAAGCTCCCAAACTCAAAAGCCATCAGGCTCAATTTAATGGCTTTCTTCTATTGACCGAAGAAGATCTGTATACAGCACCTCATTTCCATCTAAGATTCTTGAGGCTCTTTTTGGATCTTTTAGAGACTTTGCCCATTCAGGTCAATACAAGGCTCCCCTTCCCCCAACATCTACTTATCCAGTAAGCAAATGGCAGATAACTGTTTACTAGGTTCTCTCAACCAGCTATCTCACTTGGAAATCCTTTCAAAATGTTGAAATGAATAGGCTGCCCTATGCGTGCCACGCAAAATCGCGTGAAAATCGAACACAAAATTGTGAGCGGGAACGCTCATTCCTGTGATGTGATATGTGAACGGGGCCTAAAGCTCACAATCTAAAGCTAAGCAATAACAAAAGGATTATTTCCAGAGAGTATTACCATTTTTATTTCCCAGTTGACGTTCCATTGTTTCATGTTGCTGAACCTCCATGTTTTAATGGCGTCGCCGGTGTTGGCATCCATCCTGATGATCCGGTTATAGGTAATGCCAATCAGTTCCTCCTTCTTCCCACCTTGGAACCTGATGATAAAAAAAAAAAACGGAATGTGAATCTATACAATCTCTGCAAGACCTCAGAGCGCTACTGTGGGCTAAAACTACGCAAAAACATTGCACTTCTGAAAATTTCTACAGCAATTCGCAGGTTTTGGCGTTTTCTTACAGGAAGGTAAATATGGAAGACCAAAGATGGGACATTGAGCCTGTGGCCGTTCTGACCATTCATTCCTATGGCTGGTCGGTGCTCATGGTGGTCCCGGCCTCCTAAGGGAGTATGGGGTCATCCATAGGAATAACGGCGTGACGCACAGCGAACGCCCAGGAGGAGACAGGTGCGGTTGTGAGTTTTTCTGCAAAGGCTGAGCAGTGAAGAACTCAGGAGTGGGATGAAGGTAAATGTTTAGTAGGTGGGGTGGGGGAGGGGGGGGGGGCATTTTTACTGAAAAGTGAATTTGTCCATTAATATTATCTGGCATAGATGAGGTTTCAATCATACTATTCATTTTCAGTCCCTTTCTTCATGACGGTGGCTCACAGGTGCATTGCTCTGGCTCCTGCAGACTATTCCTCTGTACAGAGGTGAGGGCCTTCTGTAATGGAGCTGGAGGAACCATCAATGGACTATGAGGGCGTTGACATCACTGCACTTATGCTTCATTAAGATCAAAGAGTCACTCTACCACGGCTGCAGATGGGACCTCCATTCACAGATCTGTCTAAATGGATCTGTGAATAACCTACCTAACCATCCAAAACACCTCCCAACCCCTTACACTACCTAATGCACAAAACCCCAAATGGTAGCCGATGGATACCCTCCCAAATGGGTTCCCACCCCTCCTCCACCCCCTATAAAAACACCTGCACCGCACAGTAATCCACAACCTGAAATAGCCCCCGAGGAGCCAGCACCCCACCCTGAAACCTCAATGGGTTTTGTGCATTAGGTAAGGGGTTGGGAGGTGTTTTGGTTGGTTAGGTAGGTTTTGGGGTGTTGCTCAGTTGGGTCTGACCAAACTTAAAGTATTTGATCGACAAGCAAAACATGACTTAGTAGTTGGTGGAGAAACCCTTGTTGGTGATCACAGAGGTCAGACGTTTCTTGTAGGTGGTGATCAGGTTTGCACACATCTCAGGAGGGATTTTGGTCCACCCTTCTTTACAGAACTTCTCTAAATCCGAAAGGTTTCTTGGCTGTCACTTGGCAACTTGAAGTTTCAGCTCCTCCATAAATTTTCAAAAGGATTAAAGGTCTGGAGACTGGCTAGGCCACTCCATGACAATGTGGCTCTTCTTGAGCCCCTCCTTTGTTGCCTTGGCGATATGTTTTGGGTCATTGTCATACTGGAAGACCCATCCATGACCCATCTTCAGTGTTCCACACATCCACGACCCATCTTCAGTGTTCCACACATCCACGACCCATCTTCAAGATTTTACAATACATGGTCCCGTCAAGTGGCCCCTCAATGTAGCAAAGTCGGCCTGTATCTTCATCAGAGAAACAACCCCAAAGCATCATGTTTCCACCTCCGTGTGTGACTGTAGGGATGGTGTTAGGGTCATAGTCAGCATTTTTCTTCTTCCACACGGCGAGTCGAGTTAATGCCAAAGAGCTGAATTTTGTTGTCCTCTGACCACAGCACTTTCTCCAAATCCTTCTCTGAATCATTTAGATGTTCATTGGCAGACTTCAGACAGACCTGTACATGTGTCTTCCTGAGGAGGGGGTCTTGCAGGTGCTGCAGGATTTCAATCCATGGTGGTGTATTGTGTTACCAATGGTTTGTTTGGTGACTGTGGTCCCAACTGCCTTGAGATCCTTCACAAGCTCCTCCCGTGTAGTTCTGAGCGGATCCCTCACTTTTCTCATGACCATCCTCACCCCATGAGGAGAAACCTTCCATGGAGCTCCAGACTGAGGACGATTGATGGTTATTTTGTATTTTTTCCATTCGTGAATAATCTCTCCAACAGTTGTCTCCTTCTCACCAAGCTTCTTGCTGATGGTCTTGTAGCCCATTCCAGCCTTGTGCAGGTCTCCAATCTTCTCCCTGACGTCCTCTGACAGATCTTTGGTCTTCCCCATGATGGTGAGGATTGGATGGAAGAAAGAGAGATTCTGTGGACAGGTGTCTTTTATACACATAACGAGTTGTCGTTAGGAGAACCTTCTTACATTGACAGGACTAATCTGTGTACCACATGAGCACCTACCGTAGTGTCTGTGGGCAGAATTATTGTTGATTGGGGATCAAATACTTATTTTACTCCATTTATAACATTTGTATTGTGTGTTTTTTTCTGGATTTTTGGTTGATATTCTGTCTCTATCATATAAAATACACCTGTGATAAAAACTATAGACCCTTCATTTCTTTGTATGTGGGCAAAACTTACACCATCTGCAGGGGAGGCAATTATTCCCCGCCCCCCCCCCACTGTATATACCTCCTGAAGCCTGAATGAGAAACTCCCAGAGATGACATATCCCTGTCCCACCTTGTTGCTAGGACGTTGCCAAGACACTCGCAGCCATTATTGCTCACCCTCATCCATCACATTAGCAGATGTGTGGTCCACCATCTCCTTTGTCCCGGTATCACTGAGATTAGAGCTACTGCGACAGGGGGAGGGGGGAGAGAGAGAGAGAGAGAGAGACAGAGAGAGAGAGAGAGAGAGAGAGAGCAAGTGGGAGGGGGGGGGGGGGTGGTATGGGTGGGAGAGAGTGCATGTGAGGGGGGGCAGTATAGGTGGGGAGAGTGCATGTGTTTATGGCTGGGAGAGAGTGCATGTGAGGGGGGGGGGGGGAGGGGTGGTATGGGCAGGAGAGAGCACATGTGGGATAGGGGGAGGGGTGGTATGGGTGTGAGAGAGCATATGTGGGATAGGGGGAGGGGCGGTAGAGAGCGCATGTGGGGGGGGAGGGGTGGTATGGGCGGGAGAGAGCACATGTGGGGGGGGGGGGGGGGGGTGGTATGGGTGGGATTGAGCGCATGTGGGATAGGGGGAGGGGCGTTATGGGCGGGAGAGAGCGCATGTGGGGGGGGGCAGGAGAGAGCGCATGTGGGGGGGGGAGGGGTGATATGGGCAGGAGAGAGCGCATGTGGGATAGGGGGAGGGGCGTTATGGGCGGGAGAGAGCGCATGTGGGGGGGGGTGGGCGTTATGGGCGGGAGAGAGCACATGTGGGTGGGGGAGGGGTGGTATGGGCGGGAGAGAGCACATGTGGGTGGGGGAGGGGTGGTATGGGCGGGAGAGAGCGCATGTGGGATAGGGGGAGGGGCGTTATGGGCGGGAGAGAGCGCATGTGGGATAGGGGGAGGGTCGTTATGGGCGGCAGAGAGCGCATGTGGGATAGGGGGAGGGGCGTTATGGGCGGGAGAGAGCGCATGTGGGATAGGGGGAGGGGCGTTATGGGCGGGAGAGAGCGCATGTGGGATAGGGGGAGGGGCGTTGTGGGCGGGAGAGAGCACATGTGGGGGGGGGGGGGTGGTATGGGCGGGAGAGAGCGCATGTAGGGGGAGGGGCGTTATGGGCGGGAGAGAGTGCATGTAGGGGGAGGGGCGTTATGGGCGGGAGAGAGCGCATGTGGGGGGGGTGGTATGGGCGGGAGAGAGCGCATGTGAGGGGGGAGGGGCGGTAGGGGCGGGAGAGAGCGCATGTGAGGGGGGAGGGGCGTTATGGGCGGGAGAGAGCACATGTGGGGGGGGGTGGTATGGGCGGGAGAGAGCGCATGTGAGGGGGGGAGGGGCGGGAGAGAGCGCATGTGAGGGGGGGAGGGGCGGGAGAGAGCGCATGTGGGGGGGGGGGGGAGGGGCGGGAGAGAGCGCATGTGGGGGGGTTTGAATTGGGTGGGAGTTTCTTAGCAACAAATCTATGCAGGATGAAGCCATACGTGGGAATTTCTCGGTCAGGCCCCTCACCTCATTTTTTTGGATAAAATCATTCAATAAAATGTAACATTTTAACATTCCGGCTACCCCCACCGGCCCCCCCCCACCGCCCGCCATCCACTGACCTGGCAATGAAATGGGTCATGCCGAACTCCGGCAAGGATTGCCAGGCCTGGATAAACCTCATTTTTGCTTCTATGAGACTCATCTGGGCGACGTTCTGATGAGCTTCCAGAATCCGGGCCGTAATCTGAGGAGAAATGAAGATTTATCAGATCAGAGGATGAAGAAAATCTGAAATGTCACAAATAACGGATTTCCGAGTCTAACAGAGAAAGCGGAGGGGTGGGGGGAGGGGTACACACAGGACACCAACCGACTTTTATATCAGATTTATACAATTCACCGGACTGAACACCCGGACATTCATACAGGTCTGCGCTGGTTAAAGTGGAACGCCAGACAAAAAAAATAGTTACCTGCAAGAATAGTTGTAAATGCTGTTGGGCCGGTCGTGTGATTTACATATTCATGTCACACTGCAGAGCCAAGAGGAGGAGGAAGAGGAGGAGGAGGAGGAAGAAGAGGAAGAGGAGGAGGAGGAGGAGGAGGAGGAGGAGGAGGAGGAGGAGGAGGAGGAGGAGGAGGAGGAAAGAAGAGGAGGAGGAAAGAAGAGGAGGAGGAAAGAAGAGGAGGAGGAAGAAGAGGAAGAGGAAGAGGAGGAAGAGGAAGAGGAAGAGGAAGAGGAGGAAAGAAGAGGAGGAGGAAGAAGAGGAAGAAGAGGAAGAGGAAGAGGAAGAGGAGGAAGAGGAAGAGGAAGAGGAAGAGGAAGAGGAGGAAGAGGACTGCACTATGGACCAGTGTGACTTCACAGTACTAGATAATAGAAGAAGATCTCCAAAACATTCCGGTATATACCACCTCTTCCCCCCCGGTCTGTATTCACACCCTCCAATGGCGGCAGCCTCCCTTAATGTGCAGCCTAATGAAGGGACGGACATGACAACGAACTATGGAATGAAGGGACGGACGGACGGACGGACATGACACATAGCGGTCTATGGAATGAAGGGACGGACATGACACATAGCGGTCTATGGAATGAAGGGACGGACATGACACATAGCGGTCTATGGAATGAAGGGACGGACATGACACATAGCGGTCTATGGAAGGAAGGGACGGACATGACACATAGCGGTCTATGGAATGAAGGGAGGGACGGACATGACACATAGTGGTCTATGGAATGAAGGGACGGACATGACACATAGTGGTCTATGGAATGAAGGGATGGATGGACATGACACATAGCGGTCTATGGAATGAAGGGAGGGACGGACATGACACATAGTGGTCTATGGAATGAAGGGACGGACATGACACATAGCGATATATGGAATGAAGGGACGGACTGACATGACACATAGCGGTATATGGAATGAAGGGACGGACGGACGGACATGACACATAGCGGTCTATGGAATGAAGGGACGGATGGACATGACACATAGCGGTATATGGAATGAAGGGACGGACATGACACATAGCGGTCTATGGAATGAAGGGACGGACAGACGGACATGACACATAGTGGTCTATGGAATGAAGGGACGGACATGACACATAGTGGTCTATGGAATGAAGGGACGGATGGACATGACACATAGCGGTCTATGGAATGAAGGGACGGACGGACGGACATGACACATAGCGGTATATGGAATGAAGGGACGGACGGACGGACATGACACATAGCGGTCTATGGAATGAAGGGACGGATGGACATGACACATAGCGATCTATAGAATGAAGGGACGGACGGGACATGACACATAGTGGTCTATGGAATGAAGGGACGGACATGACACATAGCGGTCTATGGAATGAAGGGACGGACGGACATGACACATAGCCATCTATGGAATGAAGGGAGGGACAGACAGGACACATAGTGGTCTATGAAATGAAGGGACGGACATGACACATAGTGGTCTATGAAATGAAGGGACGGACGGACGGACGGACATGACACATAACGGTCTATGGAATGAAGGGACGTCATGACACATAGCGGTCTATGGAATGAAGGGACGGACATGACACATAGTGGTCTATGAAATGAAGGGACGGACATGACACATAGTGGTCTATGAAATGAAGGGACGGACGGACGGACATGACACATAGCGGTCTATGGAATGAAGGGACGTCATGACACATAGCGGTCTATGGAATGAAGGGACGGACAGACATGACACATAGCGGTCTATGGAATGAAGGGACGGACGGACATGACACATAGCGATCTATGGAATGAAGGGACGGACGGACATGACACATAGCCATCTATGGAATGAAGGGACGGACGGACATGACACATAGCGGTCTATGGAATGAAGGGACGGACGGACATGACACATAGCGATCTATAGAATGAAGGGACGGACGGACATGACACATAGCGATCTATAGAATGAAGGGACGGACGGACATGACACATAGCGGTCTATGGAATGAAGAGGCGGACATGACACATAGCGATCTATAGAATGAAGGGACGGACGGACATGACACATAGCGATCTATGGAATGAAGGGACGGACGGGACATGACACATAGCGATCTATAGAATGAAGGGACGGACGGACATGACACATAGCGGTCTATGGAATGAAGGGACGGACATGACACATAGCGATCTATAGAATGAAGGGACGGACATGACACATAGCGGTCTATGGAATGAAGAGGCGGACATGACACATAGCCATCTATGGAATGAAGGGACGGACGGACATGACACATAGCCATCTATGGAATGAAGGGACGGACATGACACAGCATGTTGATGAGGGGGGAGGGGACCCAGGGAAGGGCTTATATAAGCAGATTAAACTTTAGTTTTAGGTATTTTAGAGTATGGGATGTCCTTTAAGGATTTTAGGCTTTTGCACCCAATTAAATCATAAAGCACAATACAAATATTTCTTAGGTTAAAAAAAAAATAAAAAGATTTCGAAGTGAAGTGATCGTTGCGATGGAACGAGGAGAAAACAGGAAACATTTTGTGAAAAGGGGAAGACGGAGACTTTTTGAATGTGATGTGAAATCGCCCCCTCGATCCCTCATTTATTTGTGACCTCTGACCCAAGGCGGCTTTTCATTGGTCAAACCTTTCTTCCACAATGATGACATCACCGGTGCCATGTGTAACCCCTCCTTCCGGCTCACACCATCATTGTGATGTCATTGGTCAGCAGATGTGAGCCACTCCCCACATTTGTGACAGGACTTTGTGTTCTCCACATATAAAAGGCGACAATTGAAATACATTTACAGAAGATTACATTGGGGGGGGGGGGGGGGGGGGCGACATTCGGCTTTCTGAAGCTTATTGTACTTTTGTCTGGAGTTCCACTTTAACATCAAATCTGTGAAAACCAGAAAAGAGACGTCATTGGAGGGAAGGCAACAGACTAAAAACAGCTTGTTGTGAAGATTAAACTTACCAAATCTCTTACATAGCCTGGCTGTGGAGGGCAATGCCGAGAGATGGGAGGAGGAAGGTGGAGATGATGGAGGTGGAGGAGGAGGAGGAGGAGGAGGAGGAGGAGGAAGGCGGAGATGATGGAGGTGGAGGAGGAGGAGGAGGAGGAAGGCGGAGATGATGGAGGAGGAGGAGGAGGAAGGCGGAGATGATGGAGGAGGAGGAGGAGGAGATGCAAGAGGAGGAGGAGGAGGAGGAGGAGGTGATGCAAGAGGAGGAGGAGGAGGAGGAGGAGGTGATGCAAGAGGAGGAGGAGAGGAGGAGGTGATGCAAGAGGAGGAGGAGGAGGAGGAGGAGGAGGAGGAGGAGGAGGAGGAGGAGGAGGAGGAGGAGATGCAAGAGGAGGAGGAGGAGGTGATGCAAGAGGAGGAGGAGGAGGAGGGGGAGGAGGAGGAGGAGGAGGAGGAGGAGGAGGAGGAGGGAGGAGGAGGGCAGAGAGGAAGGAGGAGATGGAGGAGATGGAGGAGGAGGAGGAGGAGGAGGAGGAGGAGGAGGAGGAGGAGGAGGAGGAGGAGGAGGAGGGCAGAGATGGAGGAGGGCAGAGATGGAGGAGGGAGGGAGGAAGGAAGGTGGAGATGGAGGAAGGAGGAGGAAGAGGAAGGTGGAGGAGGAAGAGGAAGGTGGAGGAGGAAGAGGAAGGTGGAGGAGGAAGAGGAAGGTGGAGGAGGAAGAGGAAGAGGAAGGTGGAGATGGAGGAGGAGGAGGAGGAGGAGGAGGATATAGAGATGGGGGACAAAACAAAAAGAGCAAATGAGATTTATGGCAAACAAGCAAAAGAAGAAAGTTCTGCAGATCTTTCCAGAACAGAAGTCCAGCCAAAGCATGCAAATGACCTTTGAGACAAAATAACAAAAACATAAAAAAAGCCGAGTGACAGCAAAGTGAGAGGTGGAGGCAGCGGTGGAGGATGTAGCACACCTATACAGTCACGCAGTACAAAGCATTGATCACAACCCATTGCCAGTGTGACCTCCGGAGCCACATCCACAGAATACAAATCACATTAATAATTCCAACATGGCCTGACCTGCAGAAACGAGACCTTAAAGTGTATTTCCACTATTGCAGGCAAATTGGGAGAAAACCAACTTTATATTTGTTACATCTTCCCAATTGCCACAGAATAACTTAAAATATTTGAAATTGTCATAAACTTCAAATAGGAGCCAGGCAAGGGTGCCCTCTATCTCCACTCTTTTTCTCTTTGGCGATGGAACCCCCCCTGGCCAGGGCCAATATCAGAAGATGTTAATATTAAAAGGTCATTGTAAAGGTCATTGTAAAGGTCATTGTAAAGGTCACTGTAAAGGTCCGGGTGAATTTAAACTAAGCCAATATTCTGACGACTTCTTATTCTTAACTAATCCCCTAATAATCACACAACCCACGTTGACATTCCTATTAGATTCCTTCAAAACTATAAATCGGGATTGGAGGTTAACCTGACCAAATCTTCTGCCATGACAATTAATATATATCGGGGGACGGACGGACAGCCTCTTCACAACAGAATTCTTCCTTTGCATGACGCACTTAATCCTTCCGTTACCTGGAGATACAACTCACCTCCACTTTCCAAGCCCGCTTTCGCAGTAATTATCTCCCAATATTTGTAGGTGTGCTGTGTGAATTGGAACACACAAGAAACATTTAGTGGGGGAGTTCCTCAAATTTGACCACAAAAGGTGGAAATGCACTAAAATATGAGATTGGGGGATGGAAGGTATATTAGGTCTCTTCTGTAATGAGGTCCTTTGCACATGGGACCGCCCACAGCTGCACCGCGTCTCTCTGGACTCACCCAGCCCCGCTGCCGGCAGTCTGTCAAAGTCTATGGCAGGCTGCGGCTGTATGCTGTACCAAGTGGTACCTGCAGCTGGATGCTGTATTAGAGGGGTTGTTAACACTTACACACCACTTTTACCTACAGGTAGGTAAGCCTTTAATAAGGCCTACCTGCAGGTACTGTGAATATCTCCTAAAGTTGCTCGTGCCGTTTCCTCAGCTGCTGTGCTGTTACCAGCGGCTCCCACGCGAATGCGCGGGAGCAACATTATCACGGCTCCAGCCAATCACAGCGCCGATACCTGGAAATAACTCCGGGAAACATGCCGTCGCCCACAGCAGCGAGCCAGGACAGCTCCGGGGGCTTGGATCTAAGGTACGCATTTCATAAAGAGCTAGTAGGCTATGCCTACTAGCTCATTACGCCTTGGTCTTGCAGGTTTTTTTGTTTTTTTTCTTGTGGGTTTACAACCACTTTAGGTAGTGCTGGCATTTAGAGCCCCATTCAAGGCCGAAGGTCCGGAACGCAGAATTCAGCTCCATCCAACCACAACCTGCCATAACCTAGGACAAGGCTACCGGCAGCGGGGGCTGGATGGTGCACCTCCAATGCAATACTCCCAGCGCACGCGTTCCTGCACAAACGGCTGTATCTTAAACTGGGTGCTGAAATGACCAACGGAAGTGTCACCAGCACACCAAAATCTCCAAAAATTGTAATCGCATAGTATCAAAAAAATTAAATAGAAGCGACGTTTCCGAGCCACGCAGGACCCCTTCATCAGGAGTGTGACGGTCACATGCCCGATGAAGGGGTCCTTGCGTGGCTCCGAAACGTCACTTCTATTTATTTTTTTGATACTATGTGATTAAAATTTTGGACCCGATTTTGGAGATCCTGGTGTGCTGGTGACACTTCCTTCTCATGGATGGCGCCCGTCTCTCCTGGGTGCACAATACAGCTAGATGCCCCCCCCCCCCCCCATGTGCAAGGGGCCCAAAACTTCTAACATTTCCCCCTTGCAATCTTCTTTACGCTGTGCATTGATGCATGCCTCGGTGTACAATCTGCCAGGTGGCGGGACGGGTTCACGCTTGTGCATATTCACAGGAGTTCCATCATTATGGCCAGCCAATCAAGACAACCCAAAAACCTGTCCACAAAAGAAGCCGGGGGGGTGAAGACGAGATGCAGACTTCACATCAATGGAGGTATTTGTGGACTTTAGTGCAGCTGTAATAGTAGACAGGCCGCCATACACATGGAAATCTCTGCAGGCGGTGATGGGAGCAGCTCATTGGTGCCGGTAATCCTGCACAGAAAGGGGACACCCCTGCGTCATTCAGTGTATTGCCCCGCCCACATGCACCTCATTTTCACTCGTTCTACAGCGATCCCCATCAACTGCAGTTTCTTTTTGCTTTATTATAACTGAAGTTTGCACAAACTAGCTGGGAAAAAAAAAAAAAAAAAAGTTTACGAGGCCAACTGATTTTATCTCGGCATTTGTTCTGCGTTGACGCTGCCGGATCTAGGAGGGCATTATCTGTATATGAAGAACTTTTACAGAAAAGGTGGGAAAAATACAAAAACTGAAAGTTTCAGTGAAATTGACTTTCAGGGCTCATTGACACTTGGAGGTTATGGCAACAAATGCCAGCAAAAGTGCATTTCCTGCTCTCTGTGTGGTGTGGCCCTATTCATTGTAGAGTGGAGCACATCCTGCGCATTGCGGTGTGCTGCACCTCGCAATAACGGTCATACATTTTTGTCACCCGATGTGGTGCATTGGTAGCCAATCCATAATAAAAAGGGGCGCCATAATGCAGCACTTGTTAACACATGCTGCAACACGTGTGCATTGCAATAGTCCACTAAAATGCGAATCGGCCCCCAGCAAAAAACGTAATAATCTGCAAAGCAGACTGAAGGAAGATGGAGTTTCGCGAGGTTTTCCACGTATTTCATGGTGGCCACGATTGCATGAGACGACCAGATGACATTTCTCACTGGTAACATGCAGATCACATTCCACACATTCTCCCCCCCCCCCACCACCACCACCCCCCCCCACCGCGGCACATCCTGCCTTTACAGCAGCTTCATGTCATGAGACTCTGAGGGACAGAACCATCCCATGTGACCTCCATATGAGCCGCTTCCTGGACGCCTGCTTCCGCAATATTAACCCTTTCCAGGAGGCTTTGCTGGCCTGCTTGTAATTCACAGTTCAAAGACAGTCCCACGGCGGACCGTAACCAAAACTGGAAACGGCAAAATTGGTAGAACGATGGAATATATTCTATAGAAAAAAAAAAAAACTTTGGTCGTTTGGGACTTCAGCTTTGTAAACGTGCCCCATATGTCCTGTAAATGCTCTGCTTCAGTGTCATGGCTGCTGGTGAACGCCCTTTGAGAGACGTAGCCCCTGCTTATACCAGTCACTCCCATGATGCTTCACATGTAGACCAGACATACACTATATGGCCAGACGTATGTGCCTACCTCCAAAAATGGAGTTCAGGCGTTTCCAGTGAAGGGTCCTGGTAATCCTCCAAAGACATTGAAGACAATTGTGCTCTTCTAACCTTGTGGTAAAAGTTTAGGGAAGAACCTTTTCTGTTCCACCATGACTGTGCCCCTTGTGTACAAAACCAGCTCCATAAAGTCATGGTGTGACCAGTTTGGTGTGGAGGAACTCGAGTGTCCTGCACAGAACCCTGACCTCATCCCTACTGATCACCTTTGGGATGGATTGGAAGGCTGGTGGTGAGCCAGGTCTTCTCGCCCATCATCAGTCATATCCTTGGAGGTTCATGGACTAAAGAACTCTGCCAATAACGGTAATTGGGTCACCCCACTCCAAACTGATACACTATATGGCCTAAAAATTTCAACGGAACACTTTGGGGATGAAGTGGGTTGTGAGCCAGGTCTTCTCATCCACCATCAGTACCTGACCCCACAAATGTTCCTTTGGCTGATTGGACACAAATTTCCACAGGCATACTACCAAATTTTGTGGGTTGCCTTTCCAGAAGAGTAGAGCCAGCTCCATAAAGACGTTGTTTGACCAGTTTGGTGTGGAGGAACTCGAGTGTCCTGCACAGAACCCCCGACCTCAACCCTACTGATCACCTTTGGGATGGATTGGAAGGCTGGTGGCAAGCCAGGTCTTCTTGCCCATCATCAGTCATATCCTTGGAGGTTCATGGACTAAAGAACTCTGCCAATAACGGTAACAGGGTCACCCCACTCCAAACTGATACACTATATGGCCTAAAAATTTGGGGATGAAGTGGGTTGTGAGCTAGGTCTACTCATCCACCATCAGTACCTGACCCCGCAAATGTTCCTTTGGCTGATTGGACAAAAATTTCCACAGACATGCTACCAATTTTGTGGGTTGCCTTTCCAGAAGAGTAGAGACAGCTCCATAAGACGTTTTGACTAGTTTGGTGTGGAGGAACTTGAGTGACCTGCACAGAGCCCTGACCTCATCCCTACTGAACACCTTTGGAGTGAGAAAGTATTCCCAGAAGAGAGAAGGATAGTATAGCTGTAGACAAAGCAGACACTCCAGAACACTATAAAGAGAAAAGATCTGGTGTGGGATGGGTAGAGGTGCTACTCAGTCCCCATTAGTAGGCACACAACAAAAAACAAAAATGCCCATGGGACTTTTAAAGGGCACACCTCAAAACATACCAAGTAAAATTTGTAAATGATTTATCCAACGCACCATTTAAAAACAACATGTGATACAGAAAGAAAAAAAATATATTAAATGTCATTATATTGGTAAATTTTGCATTCATGTAATCAATCTTTCCATGAGACTTGGATGTGTCACAAAGATTCTCGACACGTTTCGCAAGAAGAGTCTCGCTTCTACAGGAGAAGTACAGATAGATGCCTGGGGAGAGATCAAATACGCAAGTAACTAAAGGCAAAAAAAAAAAAAAAGTGAGCGTGGACGTCTTGGTTTGAAGTGGCTTTTATAATTTAAGGTGATATACCCATCTATATACAGAAATTTTCTGACTACTTTAAAAAGAGTCATCCATACTACAACAGTGGGCCAGGAGTGTTACATCAATTGTAAGTGGAAAAATATTTAACTTCATATGTTAAATGTTTGGCCTTCCTCTTTTATTCTTCCTTTTGCCTTAGTTACTTGCGTTTTTGATCTCCAGGGATCCATCTGTGCTTCTCCCGAAGAAGCGAGACTCTTGTCGCGAAACGCGTCGAGACCTAGCACAGCTATTCCAGACTACTGATTCATCTTTGTGACACATCCAGGTCTCATGGAAAGATTGATTACATGAATTCAAAATTTACCAATATAAATGACATTTAATATATTTTCTTTCTGTATCACGTTTTTAAATGGCGCGTTAAATAAATCATTTATAAATTTCACTTGGTATGTTTTGAGGTGTGTCCTTTAAAAGTCCCATGAGCATTTTTGTTCTTGTTGTGTGCCTATTGCACCCTTCAGAACACCGCTATCATAACGAAGTGTGCACCGCTATCATATTAGTACACAGACTGCGTTTACCATGGCCAACACTACCAAATTCCTGAAGAAAGGGGATCCCCAATTCACGAGACATGGTGGCCATAATTTAGGTTAAACACAAATAAAGTGATAATTACTCTCCAAACCAACTCGAGTTTCCAAGACTTTCCGTTCATGGATGATGTTCCTCAACCACCACTACAAGCTCAACCCTACTGAACACCTTTGGGATGAATTGGATTTCTGATTTGGTTGTGAGCCAGGTCTTCACAGCCAACATCAGTACCCGACCTCGCAAATTACCACCAGAATTGTGGGGGATGGTATAGCCACAGAGGGAGCAACTCCATATGAAAGACCATAGTTTTGGAATGAGATGTCCAGCAATCTCATATAGGTGTGATGTCCACATATGTTTGGCCATACAGTGGTGTCCATGGACGGGGACCTTTATCAGATACTTAAAGGAAATCTGATCTTTGCTCATGCACAGCAAAGCAACAAGGTCACTTTAATACATCCCCCCCCCCCCCCCCCCGGACCTTATACTTGCCTTCCTTTCACCTCTGCTTAGCTGCTGAAACCAAAGGCGAGGTGAAGGCTTACAGGCTATGGACCCCATAATGTGACAGCACTGATTGGCCAGTGCAGTCATAAGAAGAGTCACATGCTCCTCCACGTCCATATATTTTGTTTGGTTCCTGACCTAAACAGAAAGGGCTGGGGAGTAAAGGAAGGGCAGGCAGGCGCTGCTAAGGGGGGCTACTATTAGAGGGGGTAAGGGCAGGCAATTGAAGGAACCTGTTGCTTTGTCCTGTATATTCAAAACACAGGATCACTTCAAGAACAAAATGGTGTTCACTCGCACACCTGACATATATGGCATTTACCTAGAAGCTAGACCTTTTTTCTTGTCCCCCCCCCCCCCCAATCTTTACCCGAGGTCCCCCACTTATTCCTCTTATAGCAGTGATCTCAACAAGCCATTACTGAACATCTCCAGGGCCCCGCTCTGTTGGTGCATAACTGCCAAAAGCAGCGCCGGAATCTCTGTAAACACCCCAAGCCCCCTGCCGTGGTGCAAAGCAAAACCAGCCGCCAGTGTCCAGGCAACCCCACTGCAGAAGGGGGTGGGAATGGCAGTACCTGTTTGTTCTTGTATTTCTTCAGATAACGGGGCGAGACGACGCACTCCGGGTTGATGTCAGAGTTGACCTGGTCGGGAATGAACTGAGGGTCCGGGTTTAGGTGCTGCATCTTCAAGAAGGACAAGATGTTCTGGACCTCCAGGTTATAGGAGCTGTCCGCCATGGTCTTCCCCTTGGATGCCAATCTGCAGGCTGCCATCCAGTGAGCATATTGCTTCTCCTGCAAGATGAGAAGAAAGAAGAGTGTATATGAATGTGAGCCTTTCCACGGAGGAGAACATTAGACACATTCCTGCCTGAAAAACACAAATGTAACCATTTTTAAGATCTTAAGTTAATAAAAGTGTAAATATATATATACACCGCCATCTTGGATGGAATGCAAGACGACTCAAAAAGGTCACTCAAGTGAACCTCTACAGCAGGGGTCTCCAAACTCTCTCAACAAAAGGGCCAGTTTATCTTTCATCAGACTTTTGAGGGGCCAAACTAATTTTCCTGGCATCAGTGAGTAAACATCACCACATTTGGCATCACTGGGAGCAACAGAGCCCCAATGTTGGCATCACTGGGAGCAACAGAGCCCCATTGTTGGCATCACTGGGAGCAACAGAGAGCCCCATTGTTGGCATCACTGGGAGCAACAGAGAGCCCCATTGTTGGCATCACTGGGAGCAACAGAGAGCTCCATTGTTGGCATCACTGGGAGCAACAGAGAGCCCCATTGTTGGCATCACTGGGAGCAACAGAGAGCCCCATTGTTGGCATCACTGGGAGCAACAGAGAGCCCCATTGTTGGCATCACTGGGAGCAACAGAGAGCCCCATTGTTGGCATCACTGGGAGCAACAGAGAGCCCCATTGTTGGCATCACTGGGAGCAACAGAGAGCCCCATTGTTGGCATCACTGGGAGCAACAGAGCCCCATTGTTGGCATCACTGGGAGCAACAGAGAGCCCCATTGTTGGCATCACTGGGAGCAACAGAGCCCCATTGTTGGCATCACTGGGAGCAACAGAGCCCCATTGTTGGCATCACTGGGAGCAACAGAGCCCCATTGTTGGCATCACTGGGAGCAACAGAGCCCCATTGTTGGCATCACTGGGAGCAACAGAGCCCCATTGTTGGCATCACTGGGAGCAACAGAGCCCCATTGTTGGCATCACTGGGAGGAATAGCGCCCCATTGCTGGCATCATTGGGAGGAATAGCGCCCCATCGTTGACACCATTGGGAGGAATAGCGCCCCATTGTTGACATCACTGGGAGGAATAGTGCCCCATTGTTGGTGTCAGTAGGCAGAGTCTCATATCAGTGGAATAGTGCCCCAAGGGCCTGATAAAGGCGAGCAAAGGGCCACAGGTTGGAGACCACTGCACTACAGTATTCCCCTTCACTGGTTGCTACATAGTTTATATAGCGAGGGGAGGGCTGAAACAGCTGGGCCAGCACAGACAGTAATTAGGCACTCCCAGAGGAAGAAGTGGCTACAATGTGGAAAGAGAAGGGGGTGGGCAAGGAAATGCACTCTTCCTGGAGTAGTCTTACTTCCAGCAAGTTCAGAGGCACATTGCAAATTTGATTAAATAAATTGATGGCAAACAATGCAAACATTTAAAATGCTTCATTTCTCTGCACTCCAGTCTGCGATTTCTTAGGTCGCTCACAGGGGTCTCTTTAGAGTATTGAAGCCAAAGGCTCAACATGACAGCCAAGCAACCGCGACATAGAGAAAGAAGTCATCAATGGCAGTCTCCAGGTTCTCCTGGGCTCCCTTCACACCTGGGAAATGTGGCGATCCCGCCCACGATCGAAGACGCCCGGGTGTGAATGGAGCCTTAGACACAGAAAGGGGAGAAGATTACGGCGTCTTACATTGTCGCAGCGCAGCCAGATCTCATTCATTCCTTCAGCCACCGGGATGAGGAGCTTAATGATGAACTTCTGTCCGGAAATATTGACATCGGGAGTCACTTCACAGCCTGGAGATACAAATCGATCGTGTTAGTGTTGTGTGCTCAGATAGCGATCAGCCATTTATATATGAATAAAATGTATCCAATGGGATCAGATTTACTGAACAATGTAACTTCTTATATCCACCCAATGAAAACCATCGCTATCTAAATAAAACAAAACGTTTAAAATGATCGCTACAAATAACTCTGGTTATTTGAGCGATTTAGAAACGTATTACAAGCGCAACTTCTGTCTCCTCGACCTCCATTCATCAAATCTCTCGCATTAGCCGGTAGGTAAGGCATGGGGAATTAAAGAGTGGCACGGGCTTTACGCCTGCACTGCTCTTCTGAGCTGAGAAAATGGAGAAGATGCTTCTTATTACCAGCAGTGCAAACCTTTTTATTCATTCGGATTCCATGCTGTGTCTGTGACAGACCCTGCACAGACCGCTTCAGCATACTCCCATCCCCCCCCACCTGGCTCAGCGGAGTCCGGGGGTGGGGAGGAGGAGTGTTGGTGTTCTTAAAGCTGTATCGACAGGAACGGGCCAAGATTCGAACCATGCTTGGGCAGGCTGGTTGTACCAAAGTTGATCGATCAACTTGGATACAACCAGCCTGGCGGATTGCTGCTAGCAATCACTGTGTTCTCCCGGCATGGACAGCTTGCTCCGCCCCCCTGCTGGGAGAACACAATAGCTCCATTGAAGGGATTCCCCAGCAACTTGTGGATGCAAGAAATAAAATTTGCTCCGGCCTAATTGTAGATCTGTTTCTCACAGAATTTCTCACCTAGGCAAGAAGGACACCAGCTGAGGCTTAGGCCGGCCATAGACGGAGCAAATTTGCTCAATTGCCCCGTCAATGGAGCCATTGTGTTCTCCCGGCGGGGGGAATCCATCCCTGTTGGGAGAACACAGTGATTTTTGCGAATGGCTACAACAGCCACTCGCAATAATCATGTAAAAATCCAGCAGGCTGGTCGCACCCAAGTTAATCGATCGATTGATTCAGTTGGTTACAACCAGCCTGCCCAAACATGGTTCGAATCTCAGCTGGTTCCTGCTGAAGAGAGGGGGAGGGGGAGGAGGCGTGGCACATGTACAGTAGGGCGAAGGTCCATTTTAACTTCTCTGCATCACTTTTGGTCTTGCCAACTTAAAGTAAAGTATATACCCCAGGACATTTTTTTTTTCTTACTTTGGATAGAGGGGAGGCGGTTTGAAACCTCTACATACATAGTTACATAGTAGGTGAGGAAGAAAAAAGACACAAGTCCATCAAGTCCAACCTATGTGTGTGATTATGTGTCAGTATTACATTGTATATCCCTGTATGTTGTGGTTGTTCAGGTGATTATCTAATAGTTTCTTGAAGCTATCAATGCCCCCTGCTGAGACCACCGCCTGTGGAAGGGAATTCCACATCCTTGCCGCTCTTACAGTAAAGAACCCTCCACGTAGTTTAAGGTTAAACCTCTTTTCTTCTCATTTTAATGAGTGGCCACGAGTCTTATTAAACTCTCTTCTGCGAAAAAGTTTTATTTCTATCGAGTTTTTTACGTCCATCTAAGGAGGACTTCTGTAGCGAGCCGACAACGCTGCCTCTGCTGCTCTGAAATCCCATGCAGAGTTGTCAGTCCCGTTTTGGGCTCCTCTCACACTCGTGTGTCGTGAAAGTCGCCCGATTTTGCTGCGACTTGAAGCAATGCCTGTGTAATCTTGAGGTCTGTGGGCCCCAAGTCGCATCAAAAAGTCTGAAATCACTGCGACTTGAAGAAGAAGACGCACAGATATGAACGGTAACCCATTGGAAATCATGGGGGGGGGGGTACGACTTGTGGTGCGACTTTGCAGTCCCAAGTCGCAGGACAAGGCGCACAAGTGTGAAAGGGGCCTCAATGAACCCTTCTCTACTTCAGAGCTCATCCCCATAATATAAAAAGCGGGAGGAGTCCTCCGATCGATCAGGAGAAAACTGGGCAGGGGCTGACAACCCGGCTCAGAACTGCAGTGCGGCGTTGTCAGCGCACTACAGGAAATGAGGAGCTCAATGGATTTCTGGCAGGATCAACAAGTATTCTGTTCTGTATTTACGGCATTATCAGAGAGACAAAGGATGTAGAAATGCCCACGTACTATAGAAATGTACCGCATATACCCCACCCCACCCCCGACATGCACCATAAAATCTCTCCAAATTTGTGAACATATGAGAAATGTAAAAACGTGGAGGTTTACATTAAACCCAAACATTTTTTTTTTTCTTTACACCGCCTTCTCCCGGAATTTTTTTTTTTTTCCTAGGTTACGACTTGTACACCATTTTCCCCGAACGTGTGGGCAGCGGGACGAGAAACTGCTGACGCTTCCCACCATCGCGGTTTTCACCGAGACGCTCGTGTCGTGGAATGTTTTCTTTTCTGAAGACGACGCTGACCATCGCTGCATCTAGAGACGGCCACACACACTGAAATAACAGTCTGCCAGATTTATCACCATCTGTACCGGGCCGGGCTTGTCCAGCCCCCTGCAGAACTTTACCCCCCCCCGGCAAACAAATGACATAGAATGATCCGGCCACCCTGTGCCTCTCCTCCGTCCCCTGGATGCAGCACTCTATGGTCTACATGAAGTGTGCACTATGCATAGGAACCCCCCCCCCCAAAAAAAATATTTAGTCTAAGAGGACACGGGGGCCACACAATGAGATCGGAGGAGAAGCGGTTTAACCTTAAGCTGTGTAGGGGGTTTTTTCTCATGGTCAGGACAATAAGGATGTGGAGCTCTCCTCCACAATTGGTGGTGGTCAGCAGGGAGTATTGATATTTTTTTTAAAGGCTCTAAAGCCCCCATACACACTATTTAGATTTTCTGCACATTTTTGTCTTCAGATTTACCAAAACCATATAATATATGGAGGTCAAACCTTAAGAGTTTCAATTTGTATGCAATCAGGCCGGCCCTTCACACTACATGGTTTTGGGCTTTTTTTCCCTCAGAGAGAAGGTGCAGGAAACCCCTCCCCTTCCGAGTCACCCCTTGACTCCACCCCCTACCCACCCCTGAGCACCGTTCCTTGGGTCCAAACCTTACACACCTCCCACTACTGCCCCTTTAAGAGAATACAGAACCAAGTATTTTATATGGAGTTTGTTAATGATAACAAGAAAGGCAATAAAAAAAAATAGATCTAGCGACAATAGACAGCCCAGCGACAATAGATCCCCTCCATCAACAATGCATACCCAACAGCCAGCATCAATTGACCCTTCAACAGCCAGCAACATTAGACCCCTCCCTCAACAGTGGATCCCACCCAGCAACAATCGACCCCCTGCAACAGAAGACCCACTCCCAGCAACAATAGATCCCCCCATCAGCAACAATAGACACCCCCTCACAAACAAAAAAGATTCCATCCAGCAACGATTGACCCCCTGCAACATAAGACCCACACCCAGCAACGATTGACCCCCTGCAACATAAGACCCACTCAGAGCAACAATAGATCCCCCCATCAGCAACAATAGACCCCCCTGCAAAAAAAAAGATTCCATCCAGTAACAATAGATTCCCCAGCAGCCAGCTACAAAGACCCCTCCTTCAACAGTAGATTCCTCCCAGCAATGATTGGCCCCTCCTCCAACATAAGACCCACACGCAGCAACAATAGACCCCTCATCAGCAACAATAGACCCCCCCCCCCAAAAAAAAAAAAAAAAAAAAAAAAGATTCCATCCAGCAATAATAGATTGCCCAGCAGCCAGCTACAAAGGCCCCTCCAGCAACAGTAGATTCCTCCGAGCAATGATTGACCCCTCCTGCAACAGAAGACCCACGAGCAACAGAAGTCCTCCCCAGCAACAGTAGACCTCCTGCCTTCCTAAAAATAGACCCCCTCCATCAACAATAGATTCCTCAACAGCCAGCATCAATAGACTTTCCAGCACCCTTTGCCATTCAGTTCTGGAGGTGCCGGAACGGCGTTCCCCCAAGTTCCTGCTGAAAAAAAGCCCTGGGTTTTAGTAAATTTGAAGACAAAAATCTGCAGAAAATCTAATAGTGTGTATGGGGCCTTTAGAAGTGCATCATAAAAACAAAAACAAAAAAACACAAAAAAACCCCCAAAAAACACAACATACAGGGATATGGGACACAAATTATAGACACTGACACACATACATCTACACAGGCTGAACTGGATGGAATATTGTGTTTATTCAACCTCACCGACTATGTACAGTGAGGAAAAAAAGTATTTGATCGGCTGCTGATTTAGTGACAAAGAAACGATCGGTCTATAATTTTATTTATAATGGTCCGTTTATTATAACAGTGAGAGACAGAACAAAAACATCCAGGAATACGCATTTCAAAAAAGTTATAAATTAATTTTGTATTTTAATGGAGTGAAATAAAGTATTTGATCCCCGATCAATCAGCAAGATTTCTGGCTCCCAGGTGTCTTCTATACAGGTAACAAGCTGAGATTGGGAGCACTCTCTTAAAGGGAGTGCTCCTAATCTCAGCTTGTTACCTGTATAAAAGACACCTGTCCACAGAAGCAATCGATCAGATTCCAATCTCTCCTTCAAGACCAAAGAGCTGTCCAAGGATGTCGGGGAGAAGATTGTAGACCTACACAAGGCTGGAATAGGCTACAAGACCATCGCCAAGCAGCTTGGTGAGAGGGTGACAACAGTTGGTGCGATTATTCGCAAATGGAAGAAACACAAAATAACGATCGATCTCCCTCGGTCTGGGGCTCCATACAAGATCTCACCTCGTGGAGGTTCAATGATCATGGAGAATGGTGAGGAATCAGCCCAGAACTACACGGGAGAATCTTGTCAATGATCTCAGCTGGGACCATAGTCACCAAGAAAACAATCGGTAACACACTACACCGTGAAGGACAGAAATCCTGCAGCCCCCGCAAGGTCCTCCTGCTCAAGAAAGGACATGTACAGGTCCGTCTGAAGATCACTAATGAACATCTGAATGATTCAGAGGAGAACTGGGGGAAAGTGTTGTGGTCAGATGAGACCAAAATCAAGATCTTTGGTATCAACTCAACTCACCGTGTTTGGAGGAGGAGGAATGCTGCCTATGACCCCAAGAACACCATCCCCCCACCGTCATACATGGAGGTCCTATGACCCCAAGAACACCATCCCCCACCGTCATACATGGAGGTCCTATGACCCCAAGAACACCATCCCCCACCATCATACATGGAGGTCCTATGACCCCAAGAACACCGTCCCCCACCGTCATACATGGGGGTCCTATTACCCCAAGAACACCGTCCCCCACCGTCATACATGGAGGTCCTATGACCCCAAGAACACCATCCCCCACCGTCATACATGGAGGTCCTATGACCCCAAGAACACCGCCCCCCACCGTCATACATGGGGGTCCTATTACCCCAAGAACACCGTCCCCCACCGTCATACATGGAGGTCCTATGACCCCAAGAACACCATCCCCCACCGTCATACATGGAGGTCCTATGACCCCAAGAACACCGTCCCCCACCGTCATACATGGAGGTCCTATGACCCCAAGAACACCATCCCCCACCATCATACATGGAGGTCCTATGACCCCAAGAACACCATCCCCCACCGTCATACATGGAGGTCCTATGACCCCAAGAACACCATCCCCCCCCACCGTCATACATGGAGGTCCTATGACCCCAAGAACACCGTCCCCCACCGTCACACATGGGGGTCCTATTACCCCAAGAACACCGTCCCCCACCGTCACACATGGAGGTAGAAACATTATGCTTTGGGGGTGTTTTTCTACTAAGGGGACAGGACAACTTTACTGCATCAAAGGGACGATGGGCGGGGCCATGTACCATCAAATATTGGGTGAGAACCTCCTTCCCTCAGCCAGGACACTAAATATGGGTCATGGACGGGTCTTCCAGCATGAACCAAAACACACGGCCAAGGCAACAAAGGAGTGGCTCAAGAAGAAGCACATTAATGTCCTGGAATGGCCTAGCCAGTCTCCAGACCTTAATCCCATAGAAAATATGTGGAGGGAGCTGAAGGTTCGAGCTACCAAACGTCAGCCTGGAAACCTTAAGGGCTTGGAGAGGATCTGCAAAGAGGACAAAATCCCTCCTGAGATGTGTGCAAACCTGGTGGCCAACTACAAGAAACGTCTGACCTCTGATTGCCAACAAGGGTTTCTCCACCAACTACTAAGTCATGTTTTGCAAAGGGATCAAATACTTATTTCACTCACTAAAATGCAAATCAATTTTTTACTTTTTTGAAAGTAAAAAGTAACAATTTATGCGTGGCCAAAAACAGTGGTTAGGGGGTTGCACACACTTGGTGTGCTTTTTGTGTTGGCTGCGGGTGGCTGGGGTGTGAGTGTTGGGTGAATGAGGCGACAACAGTAGCTCAGAGCAGACATGAAGCTATGGGCCGCTGGTTGCCAGACACCGATCTGGAGCATGCGTGTGGAGAGGATAGCGCTGCTCTTCACGTGGCACCCTTCACCCGCTCTGCATGAAAGTCCTGCCCACCTTTGGTTCCAATTCTGGTCAGGACACCATCTGCAAGGAGTTTGCATGTTCTCCCAGTGCTTGTACGAGTCCTCCTACACTCCAAACACATGCTGGGAGGGCAAGGGGCTCCTGTCTAAATTGGCCCTAGTATGTGAGGAAGGGACATTAGATTGTAAGCTTCTGAGTCCCCGGACTAATTTGAATGTACCTTCAGTGTTCTATAAATATTTGTTCTATAAATATCTGAAATTAATAAGATCCCGTCTCACGGTGAACCTACGTTCGGATGACTCCAGCGTTGAGGCATTTTTTCATCCGCAGAGCAGGTCAGTCTTCCCAAAAAGGCATTCCTGGCTCCGTCTGCCATGACTGTGCTCTGATCTCATCACCTGGCATCCAGCGTGTTTACTGCACCGCTAAACAGATGCCTGGAGCCACCACCGCCACTGAACCCCGGCCAACAGATAGATCACGTATCACAAAATGAGAACCTGTCACCTACACACTGACTGCAACCGGCCACCGCAGATCACAGCACAGCCCACCACACACACCGATACACCCAACCAGCCTCCATAGATCACAGCACAGCCCACCACACACCGATACACCCAACCAGCCTCCATAGATCACAGCACAGCCCACCACACACCGATACATCCAACCAGCCACCATAGATCACAGCACAGCCCACCACACACACACACACACACCGATACATCCAACCAGCCACCGCAGATCCCAGCACTGCCCACCACACACCAATGTATCCAACCAGCCACCATAGATCACAGCACAGCGATACATCCAACCAGCCACCATAGATC
Organism: Lithobates clamitans; assembly: GCA_037952925.1. NCBI lineage: Eukaryota > Metazoa > Chordata > Amphibia > Anura > Ranidae > Lithobates > Lithobates clamitans. Next base: position 86,286 of record JBBGZY010003714.1, read on the forward strand.
ACTACACAGCCCACCACACACCGATATATCCAACCAGCCACCATAGATCACTACACAGCCCACCACACACCGATATATCCAAACAGCCACCATAGATCACAGCACAGCCCACCACACACCGATACATCCAACCAGCCACCATAGATCACAGCACAGCTCACCACACACCGATATATCCAACCAGCCACCATAGATCACAGCACCGCCCACCACACACCGATATATGCAACCAGCCACCATAGATCACAGCACAGCTCACCACACACCAATATATCCAACCAGCCACCATAGATCACAGCCCACCACACACACCGATATATCCAACCAGCCACCATAGATCACAGCACAGCCCACCACACACACCGATATATCCAACCAGCCACCACAGATCACAGCACAGCCCACCACACACCGATACATCCAACCAGCCACCACAGATCACTACACAGCCCACCACACACCGATACATCCAACCAGCCACCATAGATCACTACACAGCCCACCACACACCGATACATCCAACCAGCCACCATAGATCACTACACAGCCCACCACACACCGATATATCCAACCAGCCACCATAGATCACAGCACAGCTCACCACACACCGATACATCCAACCAGCCACCACAGATCACTACACAGCCCACCACACACCGATACATCCAACCAGCCACCATAGATCACTACACAGCCCACCACACACCGATACATCCAACCAGCCACCATAGATCACAGCACCGCCCACCACACGCCGATACATCCAACCAGCCACCATAGATCACAGCACCGCCCACCACACGCCGATACATCCAACCAGCCACCATAGATCACAGCACCGCCCACCACACACCGATACATCCAACCAGCCACCATAGATCACAGCACCGCCCACCACACGCCGATACATCCAACCAGCCACCATAGATCACAGCACCGCCCACCACACGCCGATACATCCAACCAGCCACCATAGATCACAGCACCGCCCACCACACGCCGATACATCCAACCAGCCACCATAGATCACAGCACAGCCCACCACACACACACACACACACCGATATATCCAACCAGCCTCCAAAGATCACTGCACAGCCCACCACACACCGATATATCCAACCAGCCACCATAGATCACAGCACCGCCCACCACACGCCGATACATCCAACCAGCCACCATAGATCACAGCACAGCCCACCACACACACACACACACACACACACACACACACACACACACACACACCGATATATCCAACCAGCCTCCAAAGATCACTGCACAGCCCACCACACACCGATATATCCAACCAGCCACCATAGATCACAGCACAGCCCACCACACACCGATACATCCAACCAGCCACCATAGATCACTACACAGCCCACCACACACCGATATATCCAACCAGCCACCATAGATCACAGCACCGCCCACCACACACCGATACATCCAACCAGCCACCATAGATCACAGCACAGCCCACCACACACACACACACACCGATATATCCAACCAGCCTCCAAAGATCACTGCACAGCCCACCACACACCGATATATCCAACCAGCCACCATAGATCACAGCACCGCCCACCACACGCCGATACATCCAACCAGCCACCATAGATCACAGCACAGCCCACCACACACACCGATATATCCAACCAGCCTCCAAAGATCACTGCACAGCCCACCACACACCGATATATCCAACCAGCCACCATAGATCACTACACAGCCCACCACACACCGATACATCCAACCAGCCACCATAGATCACTACACAGCCCACCACACACCGATATATCCAACCAGCCACCATAGATCACAGCACCGCCCACCACACACCGATACATCCAACCAGCCACCATAGATCACTACACAGCCCACCACACACCGATATATCCAACCAGCCACCATAGATCACAGCACAGCCCACCACACACCGATACATCCAACCAGCCACCATAGATCACAGCACCGCCCACCATACACCGATACATCCAACCAGCCACCATAGATCACAGCACCGCCCACCACACACCGATACATCCAACCAGCCACCGCAGATCACAGCACAGCTCACCACACACCGATACATCCAACCAGCCACCGCAGATCACAGCACAGCCCACCACACACCGATACATCCAACCAGCTACTGCAGATCACAGCACAGCCCACCACACACCGATATATCCAACCAGCCACCATAGATCACAGCACAGCCCACCACACACCGATACATCCAACCAGCCACCATAGATCACAGCACCGCCCACCACACACCGATACATCCAACCAGCCACCATAGATCACAGCACAGCCCACCACACACCGATACATCCAACCAGCCTCCATAGATCACAGCACCGCCCACCACACACCGATACATCCAACCAGCCTCCATAGATCACAGCACCGCCCACCACACACCGATACATCCAACCAGCCACCATAGATCACTACACAGCCCACCACACACCGATATATCCAACCAGCCACCATAGATCACAGCACCATCCACCACACACCGATACATCCAACCAGCCACCATAGATCACAGCACCGCCCACCACACACCGATACATCCAACCAGCCACCGCAGATCACAGCACAGCCCACCGATACATCCAACCAGCCACCGCAGATCACAGCACAGCTCACCACACACCGATACATCCAACCAGCCACCGCAGATCACAGCACAGCCCACCACACACCGATACATCCAACCAGCCACTGCAGATCACAGCACAGCCCACCACACACCGATATATCCAACCAGCCACCATAGATCACAGCACAGCCCACCACACACCGATACATCCAACCAGCCACCATAGATCACTACACAGCCCACCACACACCGATACATCCAACCAGCCACCATAGATCACTACACAGCCCACCACACACCGATACATCCAACCAGCCACCATAGATCACTACACAGCCCACCACACACCGATATATCCAACCAGCCACCATAGATCACAGCACCGCCCACCACACACCGATACATCCAACCAGCCACCATAGATCACAGCACCGCCCACCACACACCGATACATCCAACCAGCCACCATAGATCACAGCACCGCCCACCACACGCCGATACATCCAACCAGCCACCATAGATCACAGCACCGCCCACCACACGCCGATACATCCAACCAGCCACCATAGATCACAGCACCGCCCACCACACGCCGATACATCCAACCAGCCACCATAGATCACAGCACCGCCCACCACACACCGATACATCCAACCAGCCACCATAGATCACAGCACCGCCCACCACACACCGATACACCCAACCGGTCACCATAGATCACAGCCCACCACACACCGATATGCCCAACCGGTGACTGAAGTTTAGGTCTGTCATTTTGGCATCAGTGAGAATGAAGTACCTGGACCCTGTGCATGCCATGGAACGCTGTGGGTCATTCTAGGATCCTTTGCCGCATTTCTGTGCATGGTCCTTTGAACTGCCTCCTGGGATTTCTATGTCCCTTACAAACACACTGCAGGATTCTCCCAAGTCCCATAAACCTGGCACAGATCCCCGCAGTGTGTCTGCGGATGCACCAGCAATGAATTCAAGGTGATGGGTGCCGGAGAGGAGCATTGTAGGGAGAACTTCTCTACAAGCAAGACAACCCTGGACTCCATTAACGAGCATGTATGTTTTTGTTTTTTTTTTTACTTTTATACAGGGACTCATTTTAGGATTGAATTTTTTTATTTTTGATAGTAAGGGTGGAGTTTCTCTTTAAAGCACTGCAAAAATGTAAATGGGCCCTAAAACGATTCAATTCCACTCAAAAAGTGAAATTTTCGGTGACAGGCAGCACCTCATGGGCGATCCCACTCACTGTGTCCTCATTTTTTGGGATCTCAAGCTGCACAGTCTTGCTCTTAAATCTATTCACACCAAAAATGGAGTCTCAAAAGGTTATCTTCCACATGTCTTCTTGCACTCTGCACGATGTAAAGCCCATTGAAAATCCAGCAAGAAGAAGAGCGAGACTCCCATGTAGATTGGGGATTGTGTAGAGATTTGGGACCTCCAGCACCCAAATATCCACCCCCAGCTCCCCCACATATAACACACTGTGAAGATATTGCTCTTTCCAGAATCTACCAAAAACGGAAATGACAGTTTCGGGTGGGGTGACCCATTAGACTGCATGGAGAGGATTTCATTAGACGTGCACATGTCCATACACAGGATGATCTGAACCTACAGAAATGGACAACAAACCAACTATAACCCCCATGAAGAGGACCTGTCTTACCCCTCAGGTTCATCTGGTGAGCCGGCATCCCATTGGCTTCTTCTTTACTCTTGTAACAAGATATTGACGTGTCTTTAAATGTGCACCAGTACTGCTTGTAGCCCTTCAGTGTCAGCTTCTTCGGTCTGCGATACAGAACACACGTTACAAGAAACGACCCCGTCACCCCCTTTACGTTATAAAGTATATATAGACACATATTTTGCCTCTAAGTTTTAGCCGGATTGGGGAAGGAATACCCCCCTCCCCCCCCCCATATGTAAGGCTTTTATATCTATACATGTAAAGGATCTTCATTTTTGACATGCAATGTTGTAAATGGGCCATTTATTGATTAATCTTACTCACTTTTGGGAGGATGCTCCATAAACCCTACCAGAGGGAGGGGGGGGGGGGGGGTCCAGTGACATTTATAGAGAGCAGGAGCAGCACCCGACCAAGGATCATAAAGGCCAGAAAATTTTAACGAAATCATTGGTAGCCATCCTACGCGTTTCGAGTCCATAGGTTACATCCTATATAATCCCTGATAGCAGGTGATGGGTGGTTGAGTCCCCCGAAAGAAGTCAGCTCTCATTTTCTACCTTTTATTTCATTAAAAAAACCTTTTCCAGACTCTATAATCTTTGGTGTGGAGGAGTTAATGCTTTCTACAGATTGTGATTAGGGTCTGTGTCCACGCTGGGGAAATTCCTAATATATAATATATCTCTCAGTGACCACCATGATGGGAAAAGCCGTATCATCGGAACAGGAGGTGAGGGGGAAACCACCCAATGGGGACACCCTTTTTTGGTGACAAACTGAAGGGGTTTCCCTCCTTTTTGTGGCGTCTTCAGGACAGGAAGTGAAGGAAATCTCCACAACACAGACAGAATTTTAAAAAAATAAAGTTTTGCAGACAGTGCTAGCTGCAGAGCCATGGATACTCTGGGGAAAGGTGGACCTAATTTTTCCCTTATTTACACCCCTGCATGAACTGTACATATGTATTAGTAGGGGTTCCTCAAGACCCATGAATTATCTAGAAGGGCTTCTAAAATGGTAAAAAGGTGAATTAAAGAAGCTGTGCAGAGACAGTTTAAATAATAAAATAGGATTCCCTCATTAATTACCCCTCCCCCCACCAAAGCTGAAACCAATTTATGGGTTGAAGTAGAACAACGTGAATCCAAGTCCTTGCATTTCTGAGCACCGTATATGAAAACCTATAAAGCAGGGAGGTGACACGGGAAATATTTGTACTTACTTAAATATTTTTAGGTTGTCTGTGAGTTCCGGTATGGAGGTGATGTCACCCTGTATAGAAGACAACCTACCGTTATACATGGGAAGAGATGATGGATTGTTCAGACAAAGAAGAATTATTACGTATCAGTAGAAGGCCACATGCCATGCACAGTAATTGTCTCTGCTGGGTCTTTGCAAAGAAATGAACAGGTCACAAAAATACTCACTCGCTGCCTGTTCCGCAAATCTTCACCCAAGCCAAAATTTTACAGTCAGTCAATGGGACATGAGATGAAGGGAAATCTTCCAATGGGGACATCTGTTCTGGTAACAACCTAAGCCAGCCATAGACCGTTTGAATCTCCGCTGGTTCAGCAGGAACCGTGTATGGTCAGGCTGTATGTACCCACGTTGATCGCTCAAACAACTTGGGTACAACCAGCCTGGCGGATTTTACATGCAATTATGGCCACTAGCAGTAATCACTGTGTTCTCCCAGTGGGGATGGCTTTCACCGCACCCTCGCAGGGAGAACATAATGGCTCCTCAGAAGGAATTCCCCCAGACTCCGTGTTGATAATGGAATCCAGCTAATTTCTTTCCTGAAATCCATAGTTACAGGAAAGCAATTTACTCTGTCTATGGTCGGCCTAAGAGGGGATTTTCCCCTCATTTTGGAGAGACTTCCTGTCGGGTTTCAAAAGACAGTCAGTGAAGGGAAATCTCCCCAAAGGGGTGCAGACAGGATTAGAGCTTTCCCCAGCAGCTAGGGTAAAATTCTTGACTATTCAGATACTTTGCATGCTGCGTAATTGGGTTCATAGCCCCCAAGGGAACGGATTTCCTGATGTAGGCATCAGAATTGGCTGTCATCATCAAGTTGGATCTGAACTGCAAGAAGTTAGCAGTGCATGGTGGCTGGTAGCATTGGGTGAGGATTTTGGTGTGTCCCGGCATTGCAAACATCCCCTCGCTCACTAAAAGGGTGCGGATACTTGGCCAAGGCCTGAAAGTATACATAGGGGCAGAAACCACAATCATCAGTAACATCCATTTCCAAACACATCACTTCTCATAATGAAAGCATGTGAAGCCCAGTGGTTTTCAAAGACCTCAACAGGGATGGGCGCTTTATCTCTATGGCCAGGATTTCAAAAGCCAAATCGAGAAAGTCAAAAACAGTTCATAACCATGAAAAAAAAAAAAAAAAAAGTGTGTTGAGCGAAAGTCTTGAAACAAGAGTGAGGGGGCAGGAAGAAACCCAGAAACTAAGGGAAGAGTCTCACAAATAGAGAGATCAGAAATAGGTAACCTCAGCCTCGGACAGTAATAGCTTGACCATAGAAAGAAAAAGGAAATGGGGGGGGGGGGGGGGGAAGCAAATAAAAATGGGGGTAGAAAGAAATGGAGTAGAGGGAAGAGCCTGGTCAGGAGAGAAGGCTACACTGCCACTCACCCCCCACCAATGGCCCCCCTCTACGAGAGTCTGGAAACCTTCATGGCCAGGCGCGTGAATGTAAGAACAAGGAGATCCATAGCCTACGTAAGCGGACTAGTGTTGGTGCCCATGATACGACCATATTCTGGTGTAGCATCCCCTCACTCATTGTTCTGAAAGCATCTTGTGAGCTCAGGCGGCCCTAATTCATAAATTCACTTAGAATTCGCTCACTGGGGTGAAGACCTTTCTGTCACTTAGGTCCACACATACAGGAGGTCAAAATGTAGGAGAACCGCTTACCAAGATGGTGGAAGTCTTTCCTCCTTCCAGAGTGATCTCCAGGTCGGACAGCGCTGCGTCAACCTCATCGACTTCCTTATCGCTGTTGTTGTAATGGATCTCTGAAGCCATCATGGAGAGTTTGTTTATATGGTACTAAAAACAAGCAAGAAACAGTTATGGAGCATTCACCACGGGGGAGTTTAGATCATAACATTTTGTACTCCAACAATACAAGAGATGCCAAAAACTAAATTTTTAAATGTACAAGTTGTTGACTTTTAAAAGAGCTCTATAAAAAAAATTCATACCAGAGAACCGTCCAATATTATCAGCAGCTTTAGAACTGGCCTACTCTGTATTGTCTGTGCTCTAGGAGGCGCTCACAAGCAGCCGTACCGTATTGTAGTACTAAATGACAGGATATTGGGATACGTTCTGTGTTTGATCTATAAATCTCGGCATGAGATGCACTCTAACCACTTGACTTCCCGCACCTGCCTACCTCTTAGGAAGCAGAGTCATTTTTACATTCTAGTCATGGGCCTAGTGATCGAATAAATCTGCATGTTTACACAAATGGCCACCCAATAAATTATGTGACTGAGCACACACAGACATAGTAAGGGGGTCCAGCTGGGCGAATGTTAGTGGTGAGAAAGCCGAATCCATGCAACTTCCACCATGATATAAAAATTTTTGAGCCAGGCATGGCAATTGCAGGTGGACTTCTTTGGATGTTCTCACACTATGCTCTTTGGAATTTATAGAGAATGGTGCAAACAGCCCAAAACATCCAGATGGGGCACATCTGTGAGTATTAATGAGAGGTCAGAGGTGAACGGCCAGACGTGCTAACAGGAAGTTCCCAGCAGATCAGAGATCATCAACTCACAGCAGGGCGAGCAGAAGACCATCTCCTAAAGGCTCAACACATCAACTTTAAAGAGCCTAGGCTACAGCTGCAGAAGGCCACTTTGAAGAGTTTAAATCACGTAATTCTAGGAGCCAACACACACGAAGTGCCAGGAAACCTGTTTGCAGCAAATGTCCACAAAATTGAATCCACCATGAAAAATTTACTTTTTAAGTCACTCCTGACATTTGTCTAGACTCTAATGTACATATTTATACTCTTGCTGCGGTTAGTTATTTTAGAACATCAAATATTCTTTGTAACTCCACGGTTATCAAAAGAATCAAAACTTTGTAACTGACCAGTAGAAGAGAACATTTGCAGCTCTGGATCAAGGCCAACGGTTGACTTTGATCTCATTGAGTTTTGCTGTGTACTCAGGATTGTAAACCCTTCCCTCTTCTCATCCAACCTACACAACAGCTCAATAACACCATCGCTTTATGTTGTGTTTGCAGCTCTCCCGCTTCCAGAAGAAAAGCACTAACAGATGTTTTGCTGGCCTCCCACCAGACAGGATATTGGACAATCCACAAAACTATTTTCTAATCCTGAATTAGAGACATGCCTAAAGATCCTCAAGAAGAGATGGTCACTAGGAATGCACACTTTGCACCTGCCAAGATGGCCAATATTAAAGTTTATCTCTAGCCAGTTTCGGATAGATTGGAAGAAGAGGATCCTGTGGGGGACCGGGGAAGAATGTAAGCTTTGAACATACGAGGCCAAGATATGAGTCAGGGTCACCTGGAAGTTCACTTGAGTACCCACTACTCTACATCAAGATCTCTATTGACCATTGGCAGCCAACACCCCCACCCCATTGGCTGCTGTATCTAAAAAAAACAAAAAAAACAAACATTCTTTAACGTTGACCCCATTGTACAGTATAGCCTCTCTTCCAGAAGATGCAATTTAGCTTCTTCTAGCTGGAGGTAATGGAGATGAAATGCAGCACTTGGATATAGGCCCTGAACCTCCGTTTCTTAGTCAGGGTTCCTACAGCGATTGCTGGGAGTTTGACTAATACGCAATTACTGCCCCTCAGGTGAGTAGCTTCTGACACCAATGATCTTTTTTAGCCATCCGTAAGGATGGTGAGGGGGTAGAATCTTCCCACTGACCACCAATGGAAGGAACATTCTTCTCACTGATCACCAATGTAAGGAACATTCTTCCCACTGATCACCAATGTAAGGAACATTCTTCTCACTGATCACCAATGTAAGGAACATTCTTCTCACTGATCACCAATGTAAGGAACATTCTTCTCACTGATCACCAATGTAAGGAACATTCTTCCCACTGATCACCAATGTAAGGAACATTCTTCTCACTGATCACCAATGTAAGGAACATTCTTCTCACTGATCACCAATGTAAGGAACATTCTTCTCACTGATCACCAATGTAAGGAACATTCTTCTCACTGATCACCAATGTAAGGAACATTCTTCTCACTGATCACCAATGTAAGGAACATTCTTCTCACTGATCACCAATGTAAGGAACATTCTTCTCACTGATCACCAATGTAAGGAACATTCTTCTCACTGATCACCAATGTAGAGGAACATTCTTCTCACTGATCACCAATGTAAGGAACATTCTTCCCACTGATCACCAATGTAAGGGACATTCTTCTCACTGATCACCAATGTAAGGAACATTCTTCTCACTGATCACCAATGTAAGGAACATTCTTCTCACTGATCACCAATGTAAGGAACATTCTTCCCACTGATCACCAATGTAAGGAACATTCTTCTCACTGATCACCAATGTAAGGAGCATTCTTCCCACTGATCACCAATGTAAGGGACATTCTTCTCACTGATCACCAATGTAAGGAACATTCTTCTCACTGATCACCAATGTAAGGAGCATTCTTTTCACTGATCACCAATGTAAGGGACATTCTTCTCACTGATCACCAATGTAAGGAACATTCTTCTCACTGATCACCAATGTAAGGAACATTCTTCCCACTGATCACCAATGTAAGGAACATTCTTGTAACTGATCACCAATGTAAGGAACATTCTTCTCTCTGATCACCAATGTAAGGGACATTCTTCTCACTGATCACCAATGTAAGGAACATTCTTCTCACTGATCACCAATGTAAGGAACATTCTTCTCACTGATCACCAATGTAAGGAACATTCTTCTCACTGATCACCAATGTAAGGAACATTCTTCTCACTGATCACCAATGTAAGGGACATTCTTCTCTCTGATCACCAATGTAAGGGACATTCATCCCACTGATCACCAATGTAAGGAACATTCTTCCCACTGATCACCAATGTAAGGAACATTCTTGTAACTGATCACCAATGTAAAGGAACATTCTTCCCACTGATCACCAATGTAAGGAACATTCTTCTCACTGATCACCAATGTAAGGAACATTCTTCCCACTGATCACCAATGTAAGGGACATTCTTCTCACTGATCACCAATATAAGGAACATTCTTCTCACTGATCACCAATGTAAGGGACATTCTTCTCACTGATCACCAATGTAAGGAACATTCTTCCCACTGATCACCAATGTAAGGAACATTCTTCTCACTGACCACCAATGTAAGGAACATTCTTGTAACTGATCACCAATGTAAGGAACATTCTTCTCTCTGATCACCAATGTAAGGGACATTCTTCTCACTGATCACCAATGTAAGGAACATTCTTCTCACTGATCACCAATGTAAGGAACATTCTTCTCACTGATCACCAATGTAAGGAACATTCTTCTCACTGATCACCAATGTAAGGAACATTCTTCTCACTGATCACCAATGTAAGGGACATTCTTCTCTCTGATCACCAATGTAAGGAACATTCTTCTCACTGATCACCAATGTAAGGGACATTCTTCCCACTGATCACCAATGTAAGGAACATTCTTCCACTGATCACCAATGTAAGGAACATTCTTGTAACTGATCACCAATGTAAGGAACATTCTTCCCACTGATCACCAATGTAAGGAACATTCTTCTCACTGATCACCAATGTAAGGAACATTCTTCCCACTGATCACCAATGTAAGGGACATTCTTCTCACTGATCACCAATGTAAGGAACATTCTTGTAATTGATCACCAATGTAAGGAACATTCTTCTCACTGATCACCAATGTAAGGAACATTCTTCCCACTGATCACCAATGTAAGGGACATTCTTCTCACTGATCACCAATGTAAGGAACATTCTTGTAATTGATCACCAATGTAAGGGACATTCTTCTCACTGATCACCAATATAAGGAACATTCTTCTCACTGATCACCAATGTAAGGGACATTCTTCTCACTGATCACCAATGTAAGGAACATTCTTCCCACTGATCACCAATGTAAGGAACCTTCTTCTCACTGATCACCAATGTAAGGAACATTCTTCTCACTGACCACCAATGTAAGGAACATTCTTCTCACTGATCACCAATGGCACTTGTCCATCCAGTCTTGAGGAGTTACACAGCACACAGAGACTTGATTTTTCTCTTCTGTAGTTGGGTAACATTTACAGGTCTTGTTCACACCCCCAGCCTGCGAATGGACAGTAAAAGGAGAAGCAGCAGACCAATGAGTTATAATAAAATATTCTGAATGAGTTAACCTGTTCCTTGCTCTGCTCTTTCCTTCTATCAGCATGCTCCTTGTTGGCACATGAGCACTGCTGCACTACTGACTGGCTCCTTGTGCTGCTTCTTCACCCCCCCCAGTCTGAGTTCTGCTATATAGGGACTGCAGGAGTCTGATCTGATACCAAGATACATTCGGTGCTCACACCGCTCGCTTCATTTGCATGTTTTATATCTGCCTGGAGGTCAGACTGAAAAGCTAAAATGCAGAGAACATCATTTTCCAAAACCACATTGGACATCCGGCAGAGCCGGCTCAGTTTGTGGCTCTCGGGTTTCACACACGGAGATGTTTATTAGAATGCGGTGATTCAGCAGTATGGCGGCCGTACAGCGGGTACTATAGCATTGCAGCGTGTAGCCAGTTTACATTCCCAGACACTGTGACACGAGGAGTCCATTCTGACATACGAGCCGCCCCCCCCCCCCCCCCCCCAGTCTGAATCACCATGTACAAGGACATTCTAGATCCAGCCCAGCTCCTTCCATTAGTCACCCAATCCACGCACGCCATGCGTCATAGAGGGACAGGACATGAACGCATCCTACGAGGACATCCATGGTGTGCCGCTAATTTCACAGAATGCCGATTGAGAGACGTGGAGAAGGAAATCTACTCCACACGCCCATCCCATTTATTAATAGCCGGAGCTCCCTGACTGTTCTAGCAGCTGTGCCGGGAAAACAGATCGCATTTCACCGCTACAAAAAAACTACAACAGGAAATGCAACCGGCAGATCAGATGTCCGAGCCGCAGAAATCTTCCTTCCAGACCTCTGATTTTACGATTTGTATTTCTGGCAGATAAACAGAAATCGGTCAGAAGGATTAACCGAGAATAAACATTTGAGCATGACCCGGTTACGGCACACGAGGGGGGGTCATGGATCTCAGTTTGTAGAACACATTACCAAAAATTAAAGTGCAACTCCAGAAATTTTAGTGATCGGTTTATGTAATACGTTAAGCCAGGACTTCCCAACCAGGGCCAGGGTTCTATGAATCCTGAGGGTTTCTCCAAAAGTTGCTAAGGGTTCCTCTCTGTAACCACTGACCCCCCAATGTAAGGAACATTCTTCCCACTGATCACCAATGTAAGGAACATTCTTCTCACTGATCACCAATGTAAGGAACATTCTTCTCACTGATCACCAATGTAAGGAACATTCTTCTCACTGATCACCAATGTAAGGAACATTCTTCTCACTGATCACCAATGTAAGGAACATTCTTCTCACTGATCACCAATGTAAGGAACATTCTTCTCACTGATCACCAATGTAAGGAACATTCTTCTCACTGATCACCAATGTAAGGAGCATTCTTCTCACTGATCACCAATGTAAGGAACATTCTTCTCACTGATCACCAATGTAAGGAACATTCTTCCCACTGATCACCAATGTAAGGAACATTCTTCTCACTGATCACCAATGTAAGGAACATTCTTCTCACTGATCACCAATGTAAGGAGCATTCTTCTCACTGATCACCAATGTAAGGAACATTCTTCTCACTGATCACCAATGTAAGGAACATTCTTCTCACTGATCACCAATGGGACCATACTTAAGGAAACCTGGTTGCATCCTCAACGCCCCTCAACCTATTTACCCAAATCACAGGATGGTTCTCCCTGCAGCATCCGGTTTGAGTTTTGCATGGCTCTGTGTGTGGCTCCTCCCACAAAGCTGTGCCATCCATTCACCTGGATTTGTGAACGAGAAGACCACAAGTCCAATCTGCAACTGCAGCACAAGGACTCATAGGGGTTGATTTACTAAAGGCAAATTGAGTTTGCAAAGTGCAGTTGCTCCAGAGCTTAGTAAATGAAGAGGAGCTCTGCTGGCTTTTATCATCCAATCACGTGCAAGCAAAAATTATGTTTTTTTTATTTTTTTCTCCTTACATGTGATTGGGTATTCTTGGCAAAGTGAAGCTTTACCTCATTTACTAAGCTCTGGAGCAACTGCGCTTGCAGAGTGCACAGTCTATTTGCCTTGAGGAAATCAACCCCGAAGGTCGTTCCAGCATGAGTGCAGTGACGTCACCACGCTTGTAATCCATGGTTTACATCTTCCATTCCCATAACAGAAGGTCCATTCCTCTGTAAAAACTTGGGGCAAGGGGAGGAGCCTGTGCATTGCACCCATGACACAGTGCAGCTGCAATGCTCTGCAAGCGCCAATACAAACATTTAATAAAACGCACATTTTTTTTTTGTGGTTAATATGGGTGCATGCATTACATTTTTTGCAGAAGCTACACTACACCTTTAATTGGTACTGAACTCTATTGAAAAAGAAAAAATGGAGAGAGGGCGCACCGACCTTGCGCATTACCCAATATTTATTCAGATCAAAAAGAAAGAAACATGCTCAGACAGAGTCCACAATGGACAAAAAGCAACCAGGTCACCAGGACTGTGTCCAACAAGCCGGAGGACCTTCCAGATGCCTGACGCGTTTCGAGGGGGAATCCCCCTCTTCATCAGAGCCAATCTGTGATACTACATTGTCACAAGCAAATTGTCCTGGTGACCTGGTTGCTTTTTGTCCATTGTGGACTCTGATGCGCTTTTATAATCCACTTGTCTGAGTATGTTTCCTTCTTTTTGATTTTAATAAATATTACTTGGGTAATGCGCAAGGTCGGTGCGCCCATTCTGCATTCTTTTACAGTGTTTTCATTGGGCATCCCCTGACCCTTGGAGGGCAGCAAGGCCTGTGCATGTACTGGGAGCTATAGGACTTCCTGGCTTCTTCTATTGATATCTCACCACTGTTGAGCGCAGGAGATTTTGTTTGAACGCGAACATTTGCCATGTTATAGGAAATATTTAGAAATGTTAATTGTGCTTAAATAGTACCCAGAAGATTGTACCTTTTGTCTAAAGTCCTCCTAAAAGTTAGCAGTGGACTTCCTGGTATGCGAGGGTGCCTAGGCACGCCTGTTCTGCGGCCTCATTGATTTACATCTACAGCGTGAGATCTACGGCACTGCTGCCCGACTTCTAGTCTTAGGAGATATGAAGTGAGATTTCAGGGTGTCCCTATTGTGCTGCTTTAGGGTTCTTCCTGAGGACCTGTAGTGCAAGGATCTCCATGCTTCTGTGCTTCTTCCATCTTTATCATTACTCCACAAGTCATTGGGGGGGGGGGGGGGGGAGAGGGCAGCTCTGACATGAGGAAGCAAAGCCCTGCCTCTACCAAGATGGTCACCTCCAGACTGATACTGTGCAGAACATGGCATGGCAAAATGATGAGCTGCACGGAGACCACAGACCGTACCGGTGACCCGTCCTCTGCTCTCCATACAGCTTCCAGGGTTCACTTCTCCTTCCGGTGGTCATGTGAGCAGCAAATAACGGTAGACCACATATTTCCTCTGAGGACATTATTGGTGAGTGAGCGGTGTGTCGGGGTACCACCACCACTGAGAACTTCACACCAAACCCAGCTAATGCCTTATTCAGTACTCGTCTCGTTATATCCATACCCCTGACTCCACAAACAGGCTGCCGTATCCATGTATTGGCCCTTTAAATTCCACGCAGTAAGTGCTCATTATAACAGGTTGTGGTAGATACACTGTGGAGATCTGGCTGTCCCCATGCGACCCCCCACCCCCAGCCTGGAGAACACACAACTCGCTCTACTCCCACATCTGGAACTATTTTGGGTCTTTAAAATTTCACCATAAATGAATGTCCTGGTTTCCCGACTTCCTGTTTGCTCCCTTGTGGCTGTATGAGGTCACAGAGCCAACGGGAGCCGCCAATCAAACCAGCAATGTGGGGGGAGGGGGGGTGACGGGATTGAGGCATCTGCTGACAGCAATGACTAATGGGGGCGTTTGTGTCAATGGGCAGGGCCGCGCCTCCAAGATCTTGTACTGCTGGCACCTCAAGTCCGTTTCCCATCTCCCGGAATGTAAAACACCTAACTGCGAGGTAAGCACTCCAAATGATAAATATAACCCTAAAATCTCTACGTATGGATAAAGCCATTCCTAGCTAAAGGTGGCCCAACAGGCTTTGATCTGCGTACGCAAACAAGCAGATCGTCATCAATTATAATATCAAACGATGCAACGCAGTATTGACAAAAATAAATAAAAAATTGCCTATTGAAGACGATCATTTTGCAACATTGTTTATAAACATCGATCAGACGGGGGATGGAGAGATGCAAAGTAACATTGTTTATAAACATTGATCAGACAGGAGAGAGAGAGAGAGAGAGAGAGAGAGAGAGAGAGAGAGAGAGAGAGAGAGAGAGAGAGAGAGAGAGAGAGAGAGAGGAGAGAGAGAGAGAGAGAGAGAGAGAGAGAGAGAGAGAGAGAGAGAGAAAAACATACTTGATCCCTTGACCCCCCCCCCAAATATTGAGCACCAGCCGCCACTCACTGCTGCTCTCGCTCTCCTTGTGCAGGGGAGTGTGGGTGGAGTCTGTTGAGCCCCTCCCACAGCTCTGCTCTTTCCTTGGGCAGGGGACTGGTCTCGTCTCCGCCCCCTTCTGTAGTTTTCTGTAGTGGGTGGAGCCTGCTGAGCCCCTCCCACAGCTCTGCTCTTTCCTTGTGCAGGGGACTGGTCTTGTCTCCGCCCCCTCCTGTAGTTTGGTAGTGGGTGGAGCCTTCTGGGTCCCTCCCAGACCTCTTTCCCCTTGTGCAGGGGGAATGGTGTTGTCTCCACCCCTCCCTGTAGTTTTCTGTAGTGGGTGGAGCCTGTTGGGCCCCTCCCACAGCTCTACCCTCTCCTTGTGCAGGGGGACTGACCTGGTCTCCGCCCCCACCTGCAGTATTCTGTAATGGGTGGAGCCTGCTGGGTCCGTCCCACAGCTCTACTCTCTCTTTGTGCAGGACTGGTCTCGTCTCCGCCCCCTCCTGTAGTTTTCTGTAGTGGGTGGAGCCTTCTGGGCCCCTCCCACACCTCTCTCCTTGTGCAGGAGGACTGGTCTCATCTCTGCCCCCTCCTGTAGTTTTCTGTAGTGGGTGGAGCCTTCTGGGCCCCTCCCATACCTCTCTGAGCAGGAGGACTGGTCTTGTCTCCGCCCCCTCCTGAAGTTTTCTGCAGTGGGTGGAGCCTTCTGGGCCCCTCCCACGCCTCTCTCCTTGTGCAGGGTGACTGGTCTAGTCTCCGCCCCCTCCTGTAGTTTTTCTGCAGACAGCCTGTGGTAGGTGGAGCCTGCTGGGCCCCTCCCTCAGCCCCTGCTCTGTGCATAGGTTACCCTTCAGGCACATAACGTGGATTTATAGGATTAGCAGCTACTGAGGAATATATTTAAATAAAAAAAGTCATTTGAGCCCGGAGTCCAGCGTTCAGGTCGGTCTGGTCCTCTCCTGGCTCTATAGGATGGGGGCCCCTGTGGCCCTATAAAAGGACTAGGATTGGGACATTGGACGGTAAGGCGGAGGAGGACGCTCTATTCACTCAGTAAAAAGCTGAGGATTTTGTTGGCACCATATAGAAGCAAAAAACGAATAAATAATAAAACATTAAATCAAAAAACATGTGCAATGAACACCCTTCACTGAAAAAAAAAAAAATCCATCTCTGGGTTGTAAATCGCGATGTTTTGGCTGCTTTGTGTTCTATTTCTGAACTGCACAGATCAGCAAAACCTCAGAGTCCCAAGGATGTGCGTCCGCCTCCCTGCCAAGAACAATTCAGTGACCCCCCCCTGTACACAAAACACACATACATGTATGGGGGAGGGGGAGACAATACCGGGACGGAGGTGACCTCGTGTACACACATACATGTATGGGGGAGGGGAGACCATACCGGGACGGAGGTGACCCCGTGTATACAAACATACACACGTATGGGGGAGGGGGAGACAATACCGGGACGGAGGTGACCCCGTGTACACACATACATGTATGGGGGAGGGGGAGACCATACCGGGACGGAGGTGACCCCGTGTATACAAACATACACACGTATGGGGGAGGGGGAGACAATACCGGGACGGAGGTGACCCCGTGTACACACATACATGTATGGGGGAGGGGGAGACCATACCGGGACAGAGGTGACCCCGTGTACACACACACACACACACACACACACACGTATGGGGGAGGGGGAGGCCATACCGGGACGGAGGTGACCCCGTGTACACAAACATATTGGGGGGGGGGGACAATACCGGGACGGAGGTGACCCCGTGTACACAAACACACCGCAAGCCAATCCGCCTCTGCACACCGCTGACAACCCCAAAATATATGTATATTTTTTAGAAGAGAGAGAGAAAGAACTTCAAAGTGGGGAGACTTTATATCCCTCAGTCTGCAGAGCAGGCCGGGGACACAAGAAGCTGCAAGAGTGAATGGTGGTTTCACCTCCTGGCTGTACAGTGTGGTGGGGGGGGGGTGTGAGATACATCACTGACAGAAAAATAGAGTTGGGCTGAACACCCCCCCCAGTTCGGTTCGTGCCAGAACTCTCAAACATCGGAAAAGTTCGGACCCGAACCCCCATTGAATTCTGTGGGCCCTGAATTTGAAAAAAAATAAAAATTAAAATTGCCCATTTTGAAGGCTTTTATGCAAGTTATTGGCCAAAAAAAGGGGTATGAGGGTCCGGATACTGCCCTGGGGGACATCTACCAATGGAAACAATTTTTTTTTTTTTTTAAAGAGATTGTTTTTACAGGAGCAGTGATTTTATTGATGCTTAAAGTGAAACAATAAAAATGAAAAACTCCTTTAAATATAGTGCCTGGGGGGTCCCCTTAGTCTGCCTGTAAAGTGGCGCATCTGTACCATGTATAGAACCTGCTGCAGCAAAACTGATATTTTGAAAGGGGATAAAAAAAAAACAAAAAAAAAAAAAACACATTTAAATGAAAGTTTAAAAACAAACAAAATTGCCCCCCCCCAAAATCCATACCAAACCCTGGTCCAAGCATGCAGCCGGCAGGTCAGGAATTGGGGGGGGGAGGGGCGGGGGGTGTCCCCCCCTCCTCCTGAACTATAACAGGCCACATGCCCACCCCAAAGAACCTTGTACCCTTTTTTTTTTTACTTTTCTCTATTGCTGGCAGTGTTTTTTTTTTTTTTCTAATTCAGTTGTCAGTGGGGAAGCCCATTGACAGACGACGAGTCACCCGTTGTTAAGGACGCAGCGGCGGGCTTCCTCGCCCACTCCTTAACAACCAGCTATCCACTGTGCCCTGATTGGGGGAAGCTTTTCCCAATCAAGGCATAGAATTCACCGTGCAGCACGCAGTGCATTGTGGGGCGTTCGGCAAGCGAACATCCCGCCGAGCCCACCCACAAAATCCTGGTATTGGCCGAACAGGCGATGTCCGGGACAAACTGTCGCTCGGCCCGAACCGTTCGCCCAACTCCACCGGAAAAGAATCGCAGCAGATCACGTTCACGTTTTACTACATTCTCCCTCTTTTGGCTGGAGTTCCACTTTAACGTCGGATTCGGTCTTTTAAGATTGACGTGCCAACTATTTTAAAACATCTTCAAAAAAGGATAACTTCACTTCCATGGAAAAAATATAGCAAAAAAAAAAAAAAAACACACACACACACACACACACACACACCATATACAGCTGCATCTACACAAATCATATTGTAATTGAAGGTTATTAAAAATGACCTTGTGATCACAGTGAACCAATCACAAGTCTAAACACTGGCTGTGTTTACCTACAGACCCCTTCTCCACCCCTCACCCCAAAAAATGTCTGACAACAGCAAATCAAAAGAAAATGTCAGCAAATCCAGAAAGGTACAGGGTGTGGATCGCCCCCATCATATACCCAGTTTCCCTGAAAATAAGACCTAGCATGATTGTCAGTGATGGCTGCAATATAAGCCCTACCCCGAAAATAAGCCCTACCCTGAAAATAAGACCTACAAGGACTTTAACTAGGGCTTATTTGGGATGTAGGGCTTATATTGCAGCCATCACTGACAATCACGCTAGGTCTTATTTTCGGGGAAACAGGGTATCCCTGACAACTCTTCCAATGGCACTCCGCATACAGAAGGAGAAGACCACTCATCATCCGGCTTAAAAAAACCCCTCCAATTTCAGTACTGCTGGAAAGCATCAATATAAAAACATATTAATTCCTCCAAATAATATATAGTGCATTGGTGACGGAAGTGTTAATTAAGGTTGGCCCTGAGTGTAGGACAATCTGTAAAGGAACCTGATTGTATATGTTTCCCAGCTTACTGATGGCGAAACGCGTTTAGGGCGGGGTTACGTAGCTATTGAAATCACTTATGTGGACAAAAGTTGCGGTTGGTGGAACGCAAAATTGATCTACTGAACACGGCTGAAATCTGCTGGGTGCCGGTCGGGGCACCGAAATATGTGAGTGGAATATTTTATACCTTCGTTCAAACATGGAATATTTTATTAATCGGGTTGCATGATGATTCCTTTTTACCCCTGAGCTAACGAATGTAGAGAAAGACCCCCCATAAGGGAGGTGGATCTTCAGATTCCCAGATCCTGGAACTAAAACACAAGCGCATTTAGACCCATTTGGGTCTAAAAGTCAGCTGGAGCGTATGGGGGGGGGGGGGGGGGGGCGACGACGACTGGAAAACACTATTTGGGGAGCACTTGATTTGCATGAAGTATGCTGAACACTTTCAAAGTTTCCAATCACATCACTGGGGGGCACATCAGTCAGGATTATTGATTTATGGACATTTCAAGTTTTGCATATGCAAGCTATACAGTGTCTTGAAAAAGTATTCATACCCGTTGACATTTTCCATGTTTCGTCATGTAACATCCAAAAACTTAAATGGATTTTATTGGGATTTTATGTGATAGACCAACACAAAGTGTCACATAATTGTGAAGTGGAAGGAAAATGATAAATGATACAAATCTGTGAAAAGTGTGTGTGGGGGGGGGGCATTTGTATTCAGCCCCCTTTACTCTGATAACTAAAGTCTAGTGGAACGAATTGCCTTCAGAAGTCACCTAATTAGTAAATAGAGGCCACCTGTGTGTCATTTAATCTCAGTATAAATACAGCTGTTCTGTGAAGCCCTCAGAGGTTTGTTAGAGAACCTTAGTGAACAAACAGCATCATGAAGGCCAAGGAACACACCAGACAGGTCAGGGATAAAGTTGTGGAGAAGTATAAAGCAGGGTTAGGTTATAAAAAAATCTCCCAAGCTTTGATCATCTCACGGAGCTCTGTTCAATCCATCATCGGAAAATAGAAAGAGTATGGCACAACTGCAAACCTACCAAGACATGGCCGTCCACCTAAACTGACCGGCCGGGCAAGGAGAGCATTCATCAGAGAAGAGCCAAGAGGTCCATGGTAACTCTGGAGGAGCTGCAGAGATCCACAGCTCAGGGGGGAGAATCTGTCCACAGGACAACTATTAGTCGTGTTCTCCACAAATCTGCCCTTTATGGAAGAGTGACAAGAAGAAAGACATTGGTGAAAGAAAGTCATAAGAAGTCCTGTTTGTAGTTTGTGAGAAGCCATGTGGAGGACACAGCAAACATGTGGAAGAAGGTGATCTGGTCAGAGGAGACCAAAATTCAACTTCATGGCCTAAAAGCAAATTGCTATGTGTGGGGAAAACTAACACTGCACATCACCCTGAACACACCATCCCCACCGTGAAACATGGTGGTGGCAGCATCATGTGGTGGGGATGGTTTTCTTCAGCAGGGACAAGGAAGCTGGTCAGAGTTGATGGGAAGATGGATGGAGACAAATACAGGACAATCTTAGAAGAAAACCTGTTAGAGTCTACAAAAGACTTGAGACTGGGGGGAGGTTCACCTTCCAGCAGGACAACGACCCGAAACATCCAGCCAGAGCTACAATGGAATGGTTTACATCAAAGCATATTCATGTGTTAGAATGGCCCAGTCACAGTCCAGACCTAAATCACATTGAGAATCTGTGGCAAGACTTGAAAATTGCTGTTCACAGACGCTCTCCATCCAATCTGACAGAGCTTGAGATATTTTACAAAGAAGAATGGGCAGAAATGTCCTCTCTAGATGTGCAAAGCTGGTAGAGACATCCCCAAAAAGACTTGTAGAGAAAGGGGGTTCTACAAAGTATTGACTCCGGGGGGCGCCATACAAATGTCCCTCCCCCACACTTTTCACATATTTATTTGTATCATTTTCCTTCCACTTCACAATTATGTGACACTTTGTGTTGATCTATCACATAAAATCCCAATAAAATACATTTATGTTTTTGGTTGTAACAAAATGTGGGAACTTTCAAGGGGTATGAATACTTTTTCAAGGCACGGTTGTGTTGAATTGTTGCATACAAGTTCTTCGGTTGTTACTCTTGATGATTTGAGTTATTATTTGTTGGTTTGGTTATTGGCTGATAATTGATATCTGACAAGTGGTCTGGACAGGGAGGGGTGTAATGCTGGGATTGTATAATGAACAGTCCTGTGTGTGTAGGAGGGCAGACGTACCTTTATTGTAATACTGTATATAAAGAACAAGAAGAGTTCATCTCACACAATTCAGCCTTTAAGGGTCTTCTCCTGTGACGTGTCGATTGTCACGTATGACATTATTCACATATCCCGGCCCCGGAGCTTTGCCTTACCTGCAGAGCTGCGAACATCATCATCTCCTCCTCCGTACATTCGATCTCCTCCAACAGAATGGACCATTTGGCTTGTTCATAGAGCTGATTGATTCTGATGGCGTCATACTGCAAGACAGCAACACAGACATCTGGAAGTCATTACAGCGTCTTCCTGTCTACGTGACCCAGCAAACAAAAAACTTACACTGTGAGGTCACAAGGAGAGGGGGGGGGCGTGGTCACACTGCAAAGGGAGCCCCACCCAGCCTGCACATCCAACCTCCAGGGGGGGGCGTGGTCACACTGCAAAGGAAGCCTCACCCAGCTTGCACATATGGGGGGGGGGGGGGGGGGGTTCGGTATCACATGCAGGCAATACCTAGGATCGTCTGTATGAAACGCTCACTCCTCCAGACTGACACCCACCCATCAAAACTCCTCCCAAAAGCCAGCCCACTGCTTGCAACAGGGCTCTTGAGAGGAATACAGAGGCCGGGTGCTGGGATGTTTTCAGGAAGCCATGTACAGGCCCCTCCCACAAGCCATGATCTGCCTGCATTGCATAGGAGAGTGCAGAGATCCGGTGATGACATCACTAGGAAACCAGGGCCGTCTTTAACGTAGGGCAAAAGGGGCAGCTGCCCCAGGCCCAGTCATTGTTGTGGGGCCCAATACAGCTTCCTCTTGAGCCTGCAAATAGACTAGACCGGGGGTCTCCAAACTTTCTAAAGAAAGGGCCAGTTTACTGTCCTTCAGACTTTATTCGGGCCGGATTGTGGTCATTGGGAGTAGAAAACGCCCTGGCATAACAGAGCAAACAATGCCCCACCATTGGTGTCATTGCCCCATCCTTTGGGACAGTGGGACAAATTGTGCCCCATTCCTTGGTGACATTGGGAGGAATTGATGAGTGGAGTCGGGATCGCCCAAGAAAAATGTTTGCCCAGGGTCCAAATCATTAAAGACGGCCCAGCTAGGGAAGAAAAAAAAATAGGGTATTGAATGAAAACAGAAGGGTTTTACAGGGGAGGGGGGAAAAAAAGGGAGGCAAAATATCTGCAGATTCAATATAAGCTTTAGGGGGTCCATCATAATTTACTACCTACAGCCATTCCGGGGTATTTTCCAAAAGCTACAGAGCTATCAATTTATCAAAGCAAACCCACAATTCATGACAGTTCTTTCTGACCCATGGCTCTTAAACACAGAAGGTAGAGTTGGCCTTCATCCCAAATTATTACAATTTAATATTGGATGGAGGACATCTGCCCAGTTTGATTTGCCATTTGTACTCTGCTGCGAAGTTCAACCTCACCATCCCCATAGTGACCTCCATCCTCCCCCACAGTGACCTCCATCCTCCCCCACAGTGACCTCCATCCTACCCCACAGTGACCTCCATCCTACCCCACAGTGACCTCCATCCTACCCCACAGTGACCTCCATCCTACCCCACAGTGACCTCCATCCTACCCCACAGTGACCTCCATCCTACCCCACAGTGACCTCCATCCTACCCCACAGTGACCTCCATCCTTCCCCACAGTGACCTCCATCCTCCCCCACAGTGACCTCCATCCTCTCCCCCACAGTGACCTCCATCCTCTCCCCACAGTGACCTCCATCCTCTCCCCCACAGTGACCTCCATCCTCTCCCCCACAGTGACCTCCATCCTCTCCCCCACAGTGACCTCCATCCTTCCCCACAGTGACCTCCATCCTTCCCCACAGTGACCTCCATCCTTCCCCACAGTGACCTCCATCCTTCCCCACAGTGACCTCCATCCTTCCCCACAGTGACCTCCATCCTTCCCCACAGTGACCTCCATCCTTCCCCACAGTGACCTCCATCCTACCCCACAGTGACCTCCATCCTTCCCCACAGTGACCTCCATCCTTCCCCACAGTGACCTTCATCTTCCCCATAAATCGCCTTCACCATCCCCACAGTGACCTCCACCCTCCCCACAGTGACCTCCACCCTCCCCACAGTGACCCTCATCTTCCCCACAGTGACCTCCATCCTTCCCCACAGTGACCTCCATCCTTCCCCACAGTGACCTCCATCATCGGGAGAGAAAGTGTAAATCCCCAGCCACATTCTTCATCAGATACTTGCAATTAGACCTGGAGTTGAATGATGGGTTATACAGAATGAAATGCGAGGAATGAGACCACAAAGTCAGGGTAGGGGTACAGAGGGAGACAGATCTTGCTCACGGAGGAGGAAAGGGAAGTGGTGGGTGATTGAGTCCATCAGCGTCTGAAATAACCATTTGGTTGGCCATTTACATTTCGGATGAACTAATTACATTGTATCTCTCTGTCTGTGATACACACATGATAACCAACTGATCAATCATGGATCCTCTCCTTCTAGGTGATCTTCTAAGCCCAACTTCATCAAATTTTTATTCTTTCATGATGTAAACAATATTTTATTGATGGAACTTCCCATTCAATGAAATGACGGCCGTCACGTGTATGGACGGCACTGGTTTTCCAGACAGCTGGTAAGGA
Source organism: Lithobates clamitans (assembly GCA_037952925.1). Taxonomy (NCBI): domain Eukaryota; kingdom Metazoa; phylum Chordata; class Amphibia; order Anura; family Ranidae; genus Lithobates; species Lithobates clamitans. The sequence goes on from JBBGZY010003714.1 coordinate 111,214, forward strand.
TAGTTTGACCAGACGGTAGAAATCTGTTTACTCCACCTCTGGGAACATCTGCTGTGTTAGAGGTCGTCTGTCACAGTTTTTACTGCTGACTGAGTACAGAAAGATTGCACAACTGAAACCCAGCTGGTGAAAAACTTCACATTCCTAAGTTATATCCACAGACTGACACTATGTGGGCAAAAGTATGTCAACCCCCTCCTGACGAGTTCAGGTCTCTCCAGGGAAAGGGTCCGGGTAATACTCCCTTACACAAAGACATTGTAGACAATTGTGTTCCTCCAACCTTTTGGTAACAGTTTGGTGAAGACCCTTTTGTGCTCCACTGTGACTGTGCTGGCCACGATGGGGGGAACCAACTCCCCAATAATGTCCACGATGAGGGGAACCAACTCCCCAATAATGGCCACGATGGGGGGAACCAACTCCCCAATAATGGCCACGATGGGGGGGGGGGGGAAACCAACTTCCCAATAATGGCCACGATGGGGGGGGGGAAACCAACTCCCCAATAATGGCCACGATGGGGGGGAACCAACTCCCCAATAATGGCCACGATGGGGGGGGAACCAACTCCCCAATAATGGCCACAATGGGGGGGAACCAACTCCCCAATAATGGCCACGATGGGGGGGAACCAACTCCCCAATAATGGCCACGATGGGGGGGGAACCAACTCCCCAATAATGGCCACAATGGGGGGGAACCAACTCCCCAATAATGGCCACAATGGGGGGGAACCAACTCCCCAATAATGGCCACAATGGGGGGGAACCAACTCCCCAATAATGGCCACGATGGGGGGGGAACCAACTCCCCAATAATGGCCACGATGGGGGGGGGAACCAACTCCCCAATAATGGCCACGATGGGGGGGAACCAACTCCCCAATAATGGCCACGATGGGGGGGAACCAACTCCCCAATAATAGCCACGATGGGGGGGAACCAACTCCCCAATAATGGCCACGATGGGGGGGGGGACCAACTCCCCAATAATGGCCACGATGGGGGGGGGGGGGGGAACCAACTCCCCAAAAATGGCCACGATGGGGAGGGAAGCAACTCCCCAATAATGGCCATGATGGGGGGGAACCAACTCCCCAATAATGGCCACGATGGGGGGGAACCAACTCCCCAATAATGGCCACGATGGGGGGGGACCAACTCCCCAATAATGGCCACGATGGGGGGGGACCAACTCCCCAATAATGGCCACGATGGGGGGGGACCAACTCCCCAATAATGGCCACGATTGGGGGGGACCAACTCCCCAATAATGGCCACGATGGGGGGGACCAACTCCCCAATAATGGCCACGATGGGGGGGGACCAACTCCCCAATAATGGCCACGATGGGGGGGGACCAACTCCCCAATAATGGCCACGATGGGGGGGGACCAACTCCCCAATAAATGGCCACGATGGGGGGGAACCAACTCCCAAATAAATGGCCACGATGGGGGGGAACCAACTCCCAAATAAATGGCCACGATGGGGGGGGGAACCAACTCCCAAATAAATGGCCACGATGGGGGGGGAACCAACTCCCCAATAATGGCCACGATGGGGGGGGGGGGAAACCAACTCCCCAATAATGGCCACGATGGGGGGGGAACCAACTCCCCAATAATGGCCACGATGGGGGGGGAACCAACTCCCCAATAATGGCCACGATGGGGGGGGAACCAACTCCCCAATAATGGCCATGATGGCGGAACCAACTCATCATTACTAATCATAGGAATGTGATGGTCAGGAGTCTACAGACTCTTGGATACGTATCAGTGGTAAAAGTGTCCTTCACGCTAAGAGGATAGTATAGTGTGAAACAATGATAATAATTGATTGCAGCAAAATCTAAGTGTTCACAACACAATGTAGTAATAGTATTAGTCAAAAGGAATCCAAATGGATTCATACCTTGTGGACTCTTGTACCTAGAGGCCTGAATGTAGAGTTCGATTTAAATTGCTTTTTGAGTAACTTTTAATACAATTATTCAAATTAATATCCTCCCACAAAATTCATCTTAGCCCCCTTCATTGATTTTATTGTGATATATTAACCTACCCATTTCATTCTGATATCTACTGTTATGGATCCATAAACATATACATATTCTAAATTATGTTTAGGGGAATTCCGTTATTGCCAATTTTATATTTAGCACTTTAGAATATTTTTATTTGCCGTCTGTTAGATGTATATTAATATTTAATATTATATTTCTATTTTTAACTGTAGTATTGGTAGCTTTTCAGGGCACTCATACCTTTTCTTCATGTGTATGGTAAAACCAGCCCCTTTTTAACACATGTGGGACAATTAATCCCACACCATTACTTAATTATCGGCGTTGTATTTTTATCGTGATATCCAATTATTGCCACGTTTAATACTCGTTTTATATTTAACATTGCCTAATATTTTAATATTGCTACGTTAAATAACACTAGTTTTAATAAAGTATGTTAACTAGTTCTTTTATTTTTTTTTTTTATAATTTTACATCACGATCTTACATTATTTATTTAGTTTACAAATAAGCTATTGGTAAATGACTTTGTTATCCTAAGATCTCTCCACCAAAAAGATGGCCGCGTCCATAAATACACACCTAAGAAAAATCAGGCTTTATCCACAAGAAAAATGGACGACATTAAAACTTCCGGGTCTAAGGTTAAAATGGCCGCTTCATCTACTAAACATTGACCACAACCAAGATGGCGGCTTTAAAACTTCCGTTTTTTTTTTCCGTTATTTAAATCAGTATAGAACATCCAATCCGGTTCCCCAGATGAAGACACGTGATGGTGTCGTAACGCGTAGGGAGTGGCCGGAGCGATACGCACATCAGGAAGACAAGTGAGAGGGCGCTGAGAATGCCAGACTGTCATTTTATTCACCTCTGCCTTTTTATCTGTCACATATGTAAGAGTCCAATTTTAGACACCACATAAACATCCCCCTATTGTTTAAACGTTATCACACTAGTGGAGGCCTCTCTTTTTCTTTTCCCCCCTTTCTCCCCCGCCAATGGGGTGGCAATATTGGAGCATTTTTTAGGAGGAATTCAAGAGAGAGACCCACGGGCTTCACTGACGGAACTCATCAGCAATCACATCTTTATTGCCAATATTTACCAGCCTGAAGGTGAGAGTTCTGAGAGACCACACTAAGAAGTCACTATATGGAATCTTTATGGGTTATTTAATTTTATTACATCACTAGCCAGTCACTTAATAGAAGATCTTCAATCATCTATTATTCCACACACAAGAGACTTTTTATGCAGTATTGGATGTGTTATATGGACTATGATTTTTCCATTATTCACATTACATATCTTTGTATATAGATAATTTTTTTCCCCTTGTAGATCTTTTTGTGATATAACCCTTCACTGTTTTTTTGCACATATTTTACTTTTATTTTGTGATGAATTTTAGCATTTGCTGTATGTGAGACTATTATTTCCCTATAGTGAGTGTTCATATATCACACAGTGCACCTGATTGTTGTTTACGGATTGTTTTGCACTGCACGTACACTATCAGGACCCATTTCACTTTCTACACATTAGATTATTGCGCAAAATCACTTTTTTTGATACTCTTGGATACGTATGATGTATATATCTGCACAATCGTCTGGTTATAGCAGGATGGGGGTATTACGCCCTTTCTACGTGTGCAGTGGAAGAAGGGGGCATGTAGGTGGCCAATGATAGAAAGAAAAAAAAAAACTGTGCTGTTAACCCATCACAAAAGCTGCAACTCAAAGTGAAATACACACAAATACAATATGTAACATAAGGAGCTGCGCTCACAAACCATATATCTAAAATAAAAAATGAAAGCGGCACATGAAACCAAAAAGTACAAGTGGATGAATAAAGTCACAAAAAGTCAGAAAAATTATTTTTTTTTTAAATTAAATGACATCTGATAAATAAACACAGTCCTGAAAAGTCCTCCAAAAGGAAAAGTAAGTGAATGTAACTTCACAATATGGTGACCGTCTTCTGTGACCTTATAGGACTATGTGAATGTACCTACATCGAGTGGGATCGAATGTTTGGCTGCTGATCGAGGATAACACCTACAGTCTCTAGGAGTACCTGGCCTGATCGGCCAGCGGAGGCGCAGGGAGGATCAAAGGCCCTGGCCAAGCTCTAAAGCTTGTGCGGCTGGTAAGCTTGCACTCTATGTGGTGGTGGATTCACATTGTCCTCCTATAAAGTCACAGGAGACAATCACCGTATTGTGTTGTTACAATCATTCACTTTTCCTTTTGGAGGACTTTTCAGGACTGTTTATCAGATGTCATACATCATTTAATTTTAAAAAAAATGAATTTTTCAGACTTTTTGTCACTTCATTCGCCCACTTGCACTTTATGGTTTCATGTGCCACTTTCATTTTTTGTTTTAGATATATGGTTTGTTGAGCGCAGCTCCTTAGGTTACTTACTTTTAGGTGGCTGATGGAGCAAGAGAGGTTAGGCTGGGGATTTGCTAACCACTTACAAATATGTAGTCCAAAAACCAAGCAAAAGAAAAAAGGTTGGTTGTTAATCCCCCGATGTCTTTCTGAATATTTACAAAAGGTCCTATCTGACCCGGTTTTGATCTTTCTACAGACGTCCAGTATACAGGAGATCCACAGCAGTTCTGCATTAACCTGTTTGACCCTTGAACTACCCTTCTGCTTCACATATGTCTGCAAGTCGGTGGAGCTCACCGGGAGGAAATGAAAGCATTAAATTACCTTGGGATTCAAGTCAAAGAAGCTGTAGTATTTAAATCGAAGTAACAAGGCTTCGTTGTCCTTCACATCTTGTTCCATGAGCGATCGGGAGGAGTCCAACCACCTGCAACATGTTAAAAAGGGAAAGCAGAGTGCAGTCAACAGACTGGAGTTCTATTTGAAGCATTTATCGTAAAAGCTGAACTACGGGCGACCTGCTACACAAATGAAATACATATGAAGGAGCAGTTTTACCTGCCATTGTCCTTCTAAACATCCAGTGGTGACCCAAATTTCTTCTGCTGCATTTAAGCAATAGAGCTTGGTCGCCTCTCTGCCCACATTCTGACTAGACCAGGGGTCTCCAAACTTTCTAAAGAAAGGGCCAGTTTACTGTCCTTCAGACTTTATTGGGGCCGGATTGTGGTCAGTGGGAGTAGAAAATGCCCTGGCATAACAGAGCAAATAATGCCCCATCATTGGTGTCATTGTGAGGAATAGGGCCCCACCATTGGTGTCAGTGCCCCATTCCTTGGGGACAGTGGGAGGAATCGCGCCCCATTCCTTGGGGACAGTGGGAGGAATCGTGCCCCATTCCTTGGGGACATTGGGGGGAATCGTGCCCCATTCCTTGGGGACACTGGGGGGAATCGTGCCCCATTCCTTGGGGACACTGGGGGGAATCGTGCCCCATTCCTTGGGGACACTGGGGGGAATCGTGCCCCATTCCTTGGGGACACTGGGGGGAATCGTGCCCCGTTCCTTGGTGACACTGGGAGGAATCGTGCCCCGTTCCTTGGTGACACTGGGGGGAATCGTGCCCCATTCCTTGGGGACACTGGGGGGAATCGTGCCCCATTCCTTGGGGACACTGGGGGGAATCGTGCCCCATTCCTTGGGGACACTGGGGGGAATCGTGCCCCATTCCTTGGGGACACTGGGGGGAATCGTGCCCCATTCCTTGGGGACACTGGGGGGAATCGTGCCCCATTCCTTGGGGACACTGGGGGGAATCGTGCCCCATTCCTTGGGGACACTGGGGGGAATCGTGCCCCATTCCTTGGGGACACTGGGGGGAATCGTGCCCCATTCCTTGGGGACACTGGGGGGAATCGTGCCCCATTCCTTGGGGACACTGGGGGGAATCGTGCCCCATTCCTTGGGGACACTGGGGGGAATCGTGCCCCATTCCTTGGTGACATTGGGAGGAATCGTGCCCCATTCCTTGGTGACATTGGGAGGAATTGTGCCCCATCATTGGTGACATTGGGAGAAATAGTGCCCCATCATTGGTGCCATTGAGAGAAAAAGTGTCCCATTATTGGTGTTGTGAGGAATAGTTCTCCATTGTTGCTGTCTTTGTCAGGAATTGTGCCCCATTGTTGGTGTAAGTGCAAGGAATTGTGCCCCTTTGTGGAGTCAGTGGGATGAGTTATGCCCCATTGTTGGGTGTCAGTGGATTGAATAGATTGAATAGTGCCCCATGGGCCGGATAAAAGAAAGCAAAGGGCCGCATCCGGCCCCCAGCCAGTTTGGAGACTACTGGACTAGACATTGAAGGAACAGAAGCAGACTGATGAGCCCCTCTCTCTGCTCCGTCATCCTATCGGCATGTTTCTTGTCCGAGCATGTACATTTAGCACTCCTGATTGGCTTTTGGTGTTGCCCCTCCCTCGCCCAGTCAAAACAGCCGATTCCAATTTAAAAAAAAAAATGTCTTTGGCGATTTGTAGGGAAAACATAACCACAAACAGTTTTTTTTCTGGAATACAGCTTTAACATTAACCTGTGCTTTGCCCAGCAGAAAGCGGACTCACCCTTGGTTTATCTTGGCTTTGTCGAGAAGGGTCTGAGGCTTGTATAATTTGGCGAGAATATCGGGGAGAGGCGATTGGTTGGCTGACGGCTAAGATCCCCGGATTGCCCTCAGACAGGGCGCTGTCACCAAACCATGCCGAGGTGGGGGAGAGGGGGCTGCCGTCTCGGGAGTCGTAGGTGGGAGTCATGGTCTTGCTGTATAGCCCGGGACTCGAGTATATACTTCCTAATACAGAGAAAAAGAGAAAATAAAGGTTTAAGGCCACGCGCAGGACCCCGACCAGAACGCAGATTTTCTTGCATGCTTTAGGCACACGTCAGATGCACAAAAAGGAAGGAAAACGAGGAGTGAAAACAGAACAGAGACACAAGGCCCAGCAGGCAGCCAGACTCACCTTTAACAGGACCAATGTAAAGAACATCAGAGCCTAAAGAAAGGAGGGGAAAAAAAAGAGAGGAAATGAGAGAGCCAGAGAAGAGAAGTGAAGGGGGGTGCAGGATGAGAACTGGAAAGAAAAAAAAATCCTGAACGCAACAATTACTTGGAGACATCCAATTCTTATACAGGATACCTGTGCCGGAAAAATGCAAAGAGTACCATCTGAATTAGTAAATAGTAATTGGCTGGCTGTCATGCTCAACTGGTGTCTTTAAAGCCCATTTGACCAAACTTGGGAGAGACATTTGACCAAACTTGGGAGAGACATTTGACCAAACTTGGGAGAGACATTTGACCAAACTTGGGAGAGACATTTGACCAAACTTGGGAGAGACATTTGACCAAACTTGGGAGAGACATTTGACCAAACTTGGGAGAGACATTTGACCAAACTTGGGAGAGACATTTGACCAAACTTGGGAGAGACATTTGACCAAACTTGGGAGAGACATTTGACCAAACTTGGGAGAGACATTTGACCAAACTTGGGAGAGACATTTGACCAAACTTGGGAGAGACATTTGACCAAACTTGGGAGAGACATTTGACCAAACTTGGGAGAGACATTTGACCAAACTTGGGGAGGACATTTGACCAAACTTGGGGGAAACATTTGACCAAACTTGGGGGAAACATTTGACCAAACTTGGGGGAAACATTTGACCAAACTTGGGGGAAACATTTGACCAAACTTGGGGGAAACATTTGACCAAACTTGGGACAAACATTTGACCAAACTTGGGACAAACATTTGACCAAACTTGGGACAAACATTTGACCAAACTTGGGACAAACATTTGACCAAACTTGGGACAAACATTTGACCAAACTTGGACAAACATTTGACCAAACTTGGGACAAACATTTGACCAAACTTGGGGGAAACCCAACCCTGATAACCATCCCTCTCTCACTAATCCACTAACTTTTTTATTTTTTAGAGTCCTTTCTAAGCCTCTGTTAACTTACCTGTGTCAA